>JAVSBU010000070.1:2795495-2808629 GCA_033118015.1 Loricariichthys derbyi | reverse complement strand
ACCGAGCTTTTACAGTGTCATTGCAATTCATGTACTTGTATTATTCTTTAAGGGAAGAGGTCCTACTTGTACGACGTGAGGCACATTACAATAAATCTTATCAGTACATCAATAAAAAAATTATGTAAGGCATTACTTTAAAATAAGATTAATAAAGGCATCTTAAATACATAGCTGATGCAAATATTCTACCTTTCCTAGGAGAACTCACACTTGTAGCCATGGTTTAATAGCTTTCAACCCGTTTACTGTCAATTAGCTGAAATAGCGAGGGTCTGCGAAATGGCGGATTCCACAATTTCCGACCAAACTCCGCCCATCGTGCAAGACCTCAATTTAACTTCACTTAAATGTCAGTATATTTAAATCAATGTTTAAATAAGACATTTACTCATAAGATAAACCCAGATCAAAACCTGACAGTATAAGGCTGACTTACACGAGTTAATAATAGTAGCCTATAAACAACCATATATATATATTCTGCAAACACAAACATTCACACCTACAGTTAATCATCTTTGACAAATACCATTGTATCATTGCCTCTTAATCTTTTTGCTGCTTTGTGTATCCAGCTTGTACATACATAAAACAGCATAATGCTGAAATGTTTTTTTGAGGCTGGTGGTGGAAGCGAGGACACGACGCTGCTTGGATCGTGACAGCAGGGGTGGGGGTCTGAGTCACAAACCCTAGTGCATTGGTTAGTCATGAATGGGAGGCCACCTAACAATTACCCGCCATCACTCATCCATCACTCAGATTCCTTAGTCCACAGGCCCCTGCATTGCAGCGTGCACTCAAGCTCTGTTGACTTCACAAGTTTGTGCTAAATCTGATGACCTATTTTATTTTCACAATAATTCTAATTATACTTTGTGGTGTTACTGAACGCATGGACTTCTCTGTCTTCGAGTGCCCCTATATATGCTTAATGAGGTTTAGGTCTGAGGAACATACCAAATATTAATGGATTCTTAAACATAAATGTTTTTTATGGACTATTTTATAAAATTTTCTGTTTATTTGTGCATATTTATATTTTTATTTCTTATTTTCAGACATGTGAAATTGGTTTGCGCTTCAGGGTCAAACAGTCATTTGATTTTCGGCTGATTTGTATGGTTGTTTTTGTGTGTGTTCTTAGTTTGCATTGTTAGAGGAAAGCAGTGTTTCGTACATACTGAGCTTAAAAACAAAAACTCTAAACCACTGCAATAGACCCATGTGAAATTAATCCTCAAGTGTGAACCACAGATAAAGTTCTAACACTACACCAACTCCATTAATAACATGACCATTTCCAGAGTTGCTCCATTATACAGTTCTTATTATGTATTTGCAAAGCTAGGTTTGTAAAGATGGAGTAACAGATCTAACCAAAACAAGATGATGGTTTATGGACCTTACCGTCCAGAGAGAGCCAGTCATGCTGCGAGGTGGGCAGGGCAGGAAGAGAACGAGCTTTGTATTCAAACACCACTGAGTTGGAGATGATCTGACTGCTGGCTGCCACCTGCAGCGTCACCAGGCCTGTGTCATGAGCTGCAGGAGGAAAGACAAAGCCTGTTTACGATTTTTTAATCGACTGCTTTAATCTGCTAGTGTTGATTTGCTTCAGTGGCCTGACTCGTGTTGGTTAAGGAACAGAGCAGGATAGCCTAATGCTTGAGAGACCAAGAAGGGTCTGCATAGGTCCCACACCTGAGAGAGTAGGAAGGTGTGCGTCTGTGTTCGTACCTGGGCAGTAGCATCTCAACACTCCAGGTTGAATGAGAGAGGCAGGTACTGTGATCTGGTCAAACAGACAGCTGTAGTCACTGCTGGCCTCCTGCCACGGGCCTGTGATCAAAACCTTCACACCACCCTACAGCAAGCAAACACACCCCAGTTATTTACCCCATACTTAAAGTAGAAGAGTTAGAGCACAAAGAGAACTAAAGATCGGTAGTTATTAAAGATATTTATATAAAGGTGATTCATATCCTTTAATTAATACCCTGTACAGTAGTATCATGCCTCCGTTTGTATCAGTTTATGTACAGAATTGCTTTAGAGGCAATTCTTACAGAGTTTTCTTGTGGAGTGTCGCCACCTAGTGGTTGTTGTGCAGTAGAGCAAGAACCAAAACTATAGTACAGGATTAGTAACATTACTGACCGGTACACAGAAAAGGTTTCATATTCTGTAAATGTTCGATCAGTCCAAATGTTAATCTTTGAACGCAAACGTTCTCAGACCGCTTGAATTTTTGTGTAGTCACTATTTTTTATGCCATCTTTTAGTGAATTTTGGCAGTTATATGCAGCTACTGCTTCAGCTTTCATTCATAAACACGTAAATGGTAATTGCATTATAAATTGCACTAAACAGCAAATCTGCTCTATGAAGCATTTTATGTTTTTGTATCATTATGTAAATCTTAATTTATTTATTACTTCTTTTCAACACAGATGGCTATATCCATTCAACTGATTCAACCGCATTCAGCCAGTTTAGAGAGAGCCATTAACACAATGTGCAGGTCCTTGGAATGTGGGAGAAAACTGGAGTACTCCAGAGCAAACCCACACAAACGTGGGGAGAACATGCAAATTCCACACCTATGGGGAGATGTATGGAATATTTAAGGTTATTTTTGTTTACAGTAAACACAGAGCCTCACCTCGGGGTAAGACCACTCTGGTGAATAGTCTGTCACCACAAACAATCTCCCTGTGTTCTGAAGCATCTCCATGGTCCCATGAGCCACAGCTGCAGACACCACCTCATCCACTTGCATGTATGCCAGCTGCCCTGCATCTGCTCCCAACGTGCCGGGCTGGGCCGACTGAGGGCTGCAGCATGGCTGGAGGCAGAGGTCTGTGGAGCTGTAGCCTGCTCCTCCATGGGTGGTCCCTTCTTCAGAGACCTGCTGGGGAGCTGCTCCGGAGGAGACCTGGCCCTCTGCTCCTGTGTGTGTGTTTAGCTGATGGCTATAGAGCGCGTTGGCCCCTTGTGCCCCGACCGCTGCTGCGTTTCCCCCTTCCACAGAAATGAAGTCGTTAATGAGGTCAGAAAACTGATTCCCGAAGGACACGTCGAAATGATCGAGACTGATCTCCATGGATCCACCTCCGGCAGCGCCACCGGCGGTTAGACCCTGGTGGGCCGCGATGTTGTTAAAGAGCCCCTGGACAAGGCTGGTGCCCTGGAGGAGAGGCTGGAGCTGCTGATGAGGACTGCTAGTCGTCCTGCTACCCTCCGTGCCATTACATAGGGTTCCACTGTTAGCTGGTCCTGTTCCACCAGTTCCTGATCCTAAGTTGTTGCTTTCCGGTTGCTGGAGGTAGTGATCTGTCGTTCCACCGGCATCTACCCCGTTGCCTACACAGTGCTGCAGGTGATCCCCTGGTTTCATCAGGCCTGCTCTCTCCTTTTCTTGTCCAAGTGTGTCCCGCTCTTCAGAGCTGGCTGATTGCTCCAGGCTTCCGACATCCTCGTGTTCTTTGCCTGCACCCGAGAAGTTGTTTTGGTACTGTAGAATTTGCAAACTGCCACCTTGCTCATTCCTTTCAGTGGGAGAGCGCCCGTTGCAGTTAGACAATGTATGCTGGCTTTGATGGGCATGGTGGTGGTGGGGATGCCCATTGGTGCCTGTTGTGTCTGTCTTGACTACTGAAATACCCATGTAGGTGGTGGAATCATGTGAATTCTGGGTAGAAGTTCCAGTGTTCTGGTGGGTCTGGGTGGACTGGGGTGAGCTCTGCAGAAAGAAACTGGGAGAATGGCTCTGGTGAGCTAACTGAGGGCTGGGTATAGCCTGGCCGTAGCTTGTGGTGGACATCATGGTAGAGGAAAAGTCCTGCTTAGCGTCAATAGCGCTGAAATCCATTTGTTCAAGGGTGGTACTCGGGCTCAAGCCACCTCCAGAGGGAAGCAACGAGCTGGTCGGAGTCAGAGCGAGAGAGCTCTGGTTTGAGCCGCTGCCTGAGGAACTGGAGAGGCCGCCTGCTGCACTTACCACATCTCCGACCTGGTAAGCTCCATCTTTGGCCAGCTGCTGCTCAAATGACGTGTCTTCCGTCTTGATGTTCTTGATCAGCGAGGGGTTGAAGCCATAGCCGTTGTCAGCGAGAGGAGGGGAACAGCGGACACCTCCGTTGCTGCAGCTGCTGCCATTGCTGACCTCTGTTTTCAGCCCGTTTCCACCATAGGTCTGGCCTTGCTTGGGGTTGTTGAGGAAGCAGTCCGGGTCGAAGTTTACATTGGTCTCAGGTAGCTTGATGCTTCCAGATTCCAGGTTGCTTGAGAGAACAAGCTCTTCTGACATGCTTGTTGCTGACAACATAGCTAACCTGTCGGTTGACCCTACATCTCCCAGGCCCACACCCACAGCCCCAGGAAAGGCAAACTTATGACTGTCTGCGACTGCCAACACCAGGCTGCTCGAGGCTGTATCAGAGCCCAGGAGATGAGCGTTGGGGTCTCCGGTAGGTGACATGCTGTAGACAGGATCTCCGGTGACTTCAGACATGAAGACGGTAGCTGACTGGGAGAGGCTGCTCATGACGGAAGCCACATGGCTCATAGCCGTCACCACCGGACTGTCAGCCATGTCAGGCTCCGAGTTTAACCCGCTGCTAATGGAGACAGGAGAGCTCTGGGTGGTGTCTGGCACCTCGACCTGGTTGGTGGAGGACACTTCCATGCTATTCTGGTGAAGTAGAGCCGGTTTGGGCCCTTTCCCGTTCCTCTTCTCCCGCACGGTGGATCCAACTGGCCCATCGCCTCCTGCTCTTCCGTTTTTGCCCGCACTGTGGCCATGCTCTGTCTTTCCTTCGGACACGTCGCTGTTCTGGACTTCAGAGTGGGTACTGCTGTAGGCGCCTCCAGAGCGTGGGTCTACCTTCGGGGAGATGATGCGGTGCTTGGCACTATTACACTTGTGATGCAGGCTGCTCCCAGCACCTATAGAGATTCAGATGACAGAGGAACAGACACCGTGTTAAGAATGCACCAGTCAGGTAAGAGCTTAATTTACTCTGCGTTCCATATTTCGTTTTAGGTTTACAAACGTTTGTTCAATAACTAGCATGCATTTTATTTAGCAATCCTGGTTTGTAAACGCTGAGAGTAGAATTACTTGCCATATGCGTGAAAGGGCTGCCATCTAGTGACCAAAATATATACTACCACTCCCTCAGCTCTGTCTCTCACTCTATTTTAAAGTACAATACATTGAGCTTCAGATAGTTATTTTCATGTTTCTCTTGAAACATGAATACCACACTGTTTATCATGAATGCCACAAATACTAATATGAAAATGTCATGTAAATATTCATCTCTTCACTCAAATTATGTTGTTTGCATAGTTTGTAAAGGAAAACATATTGCATTCAATGACACATTCTCACTAGAGGGCTCAGATTTTTGGAACACACTCTACTGAATACAGTCTAAGCACAGCAAGGTTTTATGTCAATACATTCTTAAGAATATACACCCAACGAACGAAGAAAAACCACACATCAGGTAAAAACATTCTGTCTCGAATTAGGTTGAAATATATGTTACTTTTAACCCTTGCCTCAATTATCTGATCCCAATCACCTCCTACCCCCGCCACCACCCTACCCTTCCCTTACCCAGAGTCCCTGTGCAAAGGCAGTTGTGAGTCCGGGGAGGTGGCTTGGTCTGGTGGCTGTCCAGGATCTGCTGCACCAGCTGCTCAGCCGAGAAGCCGGTGCTGCTGTTCCCGTTGCTGCAAGTCCACTTGATGCCATGAACTACCGGAAGAGAGGAGGAGACAGAGACGTCAGCCAGACAGCCACACAGACCAGCGGGCGGCGCATGGCACCCACCACCTCACCAGCCCCCTCTACTGGCACTGCAAGGGAGAGACAGCCTGACGCTCCCCTGGCCTCGCGTGTTATCACAGCCTGGGCCCTAAGCAGATCTTCTTTAATAAACAAACGTAAACAGGTATAAAACTACGGCTGTGCTAATCCAGATGATTTTACGGATTGTAATGATTATATCTATGGTTTGTTCTTAAAAAAGGGGTGACTGATAAACATTTTGATGAACATTCGAGGTAAATTTTGCCAGCTCATGCTTAAATAATACATTCCTAGATTTCGATCGGATTACAACTATACATCAAATTCTTCGCAACACAAATATTGGAGTTTTGCTATACTGGTGTGACTTGATTTTAGCAGATTATAATCACAATACCCCCATCTCAAAACCTCTGAAACTATAATACAGCCAGTTTTTCAGTGTATAGAGGCCGGTGTGATGATTCACAGCTATTTCAGCTACACACATCACTGAGAGACTCTTAAAATCAAGCATAAAGCCTTGCAATCTCCGAAGCTGTACACCAGCAGTAGAGGGGGGTTTACTGGATTACTCACAGCACGGTAAGAAGCTGCCACAGTTCTAACAAGTCAGATTTCTACCTGGGGTTAGTGCAAAGTGGACATTTGTGAGAGCAACAACATGTCTTCTCTGTCACACAGATTTCACATAGACATGAAAGCAGGTATGAAAGTGCAGGAATAGCATCTGTAGAGACGGAATACAATCACATATGAGCCATTCCACCAAACGGGTGCCATTTCAGTCAGATAATTAATATAGTCAGTTGTAAAAAACAAAACAAAAAAGAAAACATTTTATTATCATACAAACTGTGATTTGATTGTGCACAGTGATTGCAAATTTAGGGTATATAATTTAAAATGTTAGTAAAAACTACCTAGGACACTGAAAAAGAGCATTTGTTAGCTGTCCCTAGTCTCTTTACACTACAGTGAAATATAATTATTAAAATCCTTTAAAATTCTCTTTTGCATATACCATCTATGACGAGAAATCCATAGTATTTTACATGATTTCTCTTATTTTTTCCTGTATATATGATGATAAGGCTGTATTAAAATTAATAGTTCGTTTCCCATCGCTGCCTGCCTCTAAAATTCATACTGCATTTTTTTTATTTTCTATTTTTTTTGCTTCCAAAATGCATTTTCCAGCTCAAAAACTGCTGTTCATATCTCCCGTGCTTTTCCAGATTGCCCCGTGCCACTGCGCATCCTTCTGCGTACCTTCAATTTAGCAATCTGTAGTGTTCGTTTTCATTCAGATTTCGGTGCACAAAAGTGCAAAACGCACCGTTATAAAGCCATGGTTTGGCTGTATTGTGGATGGCAGGAGGACCCTCGCCGATATTTACAATGACTTTTTGGTGGGAATTATTGACGATGGTGAGTTTTATGCATGGTTTATATGCCCATTTTTTGTGAAGAACTTCTCAGGACGAACAAGATGCACACTAAAACAGCAGCCACAAGCTCAAATTCTACTACGGCTGACCGGCTGCAGTCAGAGTAGGACATTGTGACAATATATTGAGCATTGGTTTGATTTAAAAATATGTACTTCTGGTGCATTTTGAATTGATGATACAACACAGTTACCAAAACTTGGTGTTTTAAACCACTCATATGAACTAAAAAATAAAAAAAATCTGGAAAAAAAGTGCCTGCCCTCATGGGCCTTCCACCAAAATTCTGACGGGAAACAAACAATTTTTTTTTATACGGCCTACCTCCACCTGGGCAGGTCAAACTCAAATTACCATCCTGTTACCTAAATTATTTTTAGACGTTATTTCTTTAACGCTGTAGTTAATAATTCTGTGCTGAAAAAACCACAGTCCTCTTACTTAGGAGAAACCTTATAAAAATAAAATTAAGTTGGCTGAGATTGACCAACACTCATTATAAACAGATGAACACGTGTGCTGTTAGATTCAGTTTTTAAAAACTGTAAAAAATGAAGTTTAATTTGTAAGAGTTACAACAGGCAAATTGTCTGATTATCCTAACCATTTAATGTATTAACCTACTTAATCCATATAATACGTTGGCATCTACATTGGCTGAAATACAGATGTAATCTGTAATAAGACTAATAAAATAATCTGGGGTTGAATCAGCGTGCACCAAGTATGTGCGTGACACTGGTGCTCTTTACGAGCATGGAACAGTTACACCTGATTAGTAGTTGAATTAATCAGCCCGTATCTTTCCCAGCGGGGTCAAACCCCATTTTTGAAGCGGTTCTGTTAAGTGGGGTTCTCGGCAGGTTGGAACGCAGACACAAGTCTAGTCATGAAATATTACTGTTCCACTGAATTCTGAATGTCACACCCACCTTTGGGCTCCTCCATCTATGTCAGAGCAGGCATTTAAATAATAGGCGCTTAGTGTAAAAGGGAAAATGGCTTCTACCCAACCACTTTGGCACCAGGCCATCTTTGAACCATCACTAAGCTCGTGCATGCACTAAAAAAGAGCCATACGAGCTCATCAGCTAATACTGGTGACAAGAGAGCAGCACATGACGAACAGCTCTAACGATTCAGAGTAATATTATTCCAGGCTGGACGGTTGTGGTGCGATGCTGTAATTTATATGTGGAAATGTAAGTTAGTAACAAAGGCCCATTTCATAAACCGAAGTGAACACGGTCATGGCTAGCAATTGATCAAAATGATTAAGCCTTTTAAAATGAAAACGAAGAGTGTGTGTATGTGGGCCACTCTGAGAAACATATTTAAGTATCCAGTGCATAACCGACTCATTTAAAATGCATGACTTGGATGATGGGTAGTGAAGGGAGAGGAGTCAGCAGATCTCTTTTTTCCCTGACTCGGCTGAAACCCTTTCCTGTAATAACCCTGCCTCATCTCTAGATGGCGGTATCGCATCATGGGACGCTGGCCTGGGCCAGAAGGTCAGTCAAAGTGATTGGGATGTGAGTGCTGTTTGCTTGCCCTTTCCTTAGAACCATGGCACATCATGAAGTTAATGACGCGATGAAGGGTGCTAGGATTTAAAAGTCGCTCAAATAGACGGGCACTTTTGTTTTTTACGAGCTACAGAACAAGGCGACTCCCGGATCTCCGGAAAGAGTCGTTATCAGAATGTTCAGTGGTCTGACTTTCAAGCTTATCGTTCTCTTTGAGGCCAACTTGGAAAATGACAGCTAGCTGTCAATGTATTGAGTGAGGCAATCCTCTGTAGGACTTACATAAGGTCACGCATACAGCAGGCTCAAGGAGCTCTGTCAGAACTACTCAGGAGCGATCTTTATTAGTGTCAGGAGTAAGGCTAGCTCCTCTTCCCTTTTGCACTCACTTACCTTTAAAAATATGAATAAGCCCGCATGAGGGTTTCACTTTGGTTGCTAGATTTGTCATCTGGTTGAACGTATAAGTGTTTGAAGCTTCTTATTATTGTGGTTTTCAGCCTGAATACTGAACAGGGGTTCAAATTTTTCTCAGATGGGGAGATCCGGTTGCTCTGTGTATGTGTAAATACTCACACATAGGCTTGAGCTGGCTGATGAGCTCCTCCTTGGTCCATTTGGCCCACTCTTTCTTATCTGTGTTGATGGAGCACAGGATAGGTCCACATGGCTTCCCACAATCCTCTATGGCCGGAACATTAAGATAGTGTACCAGAACAATATCTGGGTTCTGGGGAGAGAGACGATCAGAAGGAACAGTGTGTGAATAAAGCGCACACAGAGAGAGAGGGGGGAAAAAGGAGGGAATTCTGTGAGGAGATGAAAGAGTGAGCATAACGAGACAGGAAGGAGGAGGAGGCGGTGTTCAAAAAAAGACAAAGGCAAATGAAAATTGAAAAGGAAGGAAGACTGCAACAGGTCAAGGTTTTTACTTAACAGACAGCGTGAACAAAATTCTGCACTCATTCCTCTATGACTGCAGGAACGAGCGGTCTGAATAAAAACAGTGTCTTCGGGGCAATAAGCCCTTTCCCCGAGCTCTTCTAACACGACCTGCATGTTGACGGGCAGCGAAATTAACCCACTCGTTGACTTTTTGCACTGCATGGTTGTGCACGACACATCAGAAGAATCAAAAGGCAGTGTGTAGGAGCAAACGCTTTAAATTAAAGGCCTACGAGTTGTTTAGGGACTGGTGGCAGGAGGAATTGTTAATTGGCAAGCCTGAGTTGAAACGCAAATCTCTCACGCGCACCTTGTCCGCTCTCCTGGGAACTGATGCCCTCAATTAACCTCAAAGTATTTACAAACTCTGAACTGCCAGAATTTATACCAGGCCAGAATTACAGCAATAAATTACCTAAATTGACAGCGTATGAGTAATAGGTATTGCTTAGAGCACATTAAGCTGGCACAGGGCTGCATCGACCGTGTGAAGAGGATATGAACAGCTTTGGGGACCACAGCAATCTGGCTACAAACCCTTTCAAATGTGTAATCAAACTAATTCTTGAACACAAGAATACTCTGAGGGAATGCACCTATCGAGTTCAATTCACTCTATACAGCTAAAAGGCTGCTCAAGATCAACTTCGTGCGTGCTCTGTACATGCTAAGATGGTAGCCTGACGCCTGGATTGGGAAATCTGAAGAATGATGCATTATATTTAAGAGCAAACAGTTCAATGCACAGATTCTATGGATTATTTCTACTTATATTCTCTACATTATGGCTTAGTGGTTAAGGTGTTGGACTATGGACCAGAAGGTCAAGGGTTCAAATCCCACATCTGCCAAATGATTACATTTCACTTCTTTATGTAGAAGAATGTTAAAATGTGTTCCTTATATAACGTAGTATTGCGAAGTGACTGCTGTGCTAAGAATTACTGATGGAACGTTTAAGAATTGCTGAACTGATGGAACTGATGTGCTCAGTGACATTGAAGCTATCCTTCTGAGATGCTGTTTGGTGGGAATAGCCGTGGTAGAGTGAATAGAAAGACGAGTTTCACTTATTCATGGTCAGTTCGATGCATATACATAGATGTGCAGATCCACAAAGACACAGCAACGGTCTGAGAAACAGCTAAGGCTTTGTCAACGGTAAACGGTCGATAAAGTTCCTGCTGCCGCTGGTCTGTGCAGCTTCCCACCCACTCAATCAATTTATTGCTGCTTCTCTCTCTCTCTCTCTCTCTCTCACACACACACACACACTAAATATCTATGATCGTAAAACACTATTAAAACAAAAGTTCGTAAATAGGTTTGCTGATATGACACTACTAATTATTATACTAGTAAATACTGCTAAATTATGCTACTAAAGACTTGGAAACATTTTGAGTTTTTTGGGGTAACGTTCAGAATTTCCAGCCGCCAAACTTTAGCCTCTTTCGACGGCTTATTACCAGTGACTGACGATCGGCTATCTAGGTCCTTGGCGGCGCTAATCACATTCTGTTCACACTTTGTAGGGAAACGCATTACAGCCAATGATTATAAAGTGCTAGTCACAAAAGACAGCCGTGGTCAGAGGAAGCACAATGTTCTTTCGCTAAATCAAGATGGCTCTACATCATGTCAGTAAGATGACATTAAGAGTTTGGTAGGGGAAGTGTGTACACAGAGGGATTTTAGGTTGTGAGAATGACACAACAAAGTGTTACCTTAAGTCTATGTGAAAAGATTACAGCATAATTTATAGATTATTCAAAATAGAAAGGGAGTGTGTTACTCTGGGAGGAAATCCTGGGTTAGAGCGTTCATGTGGATGTTAATTTGTGCAAAGGTCTTAGGCCACTATTAGATTTGTTGTTTTAGCAGTGATATAATCTGCTTAAACTGGACCTCTACTTGCTCAAATCTTGAAATTTGTCGCTCCATAATCCTCTTTGCAATCAATTTTCAGTCCAGACTTTGAGCTTTAGCATATCTCCGCCTTTTCACCATGTTCTTTTCCATAAAAGTGGTTTCCTCACTGCTACCCTTCCAAAAAGCATTCCTGATCAAGCTTCTTCAGACTGTAGAAAGGTCAACTTGCTAAAACAATGGTATATTTAACCAAACGCTGGCCTAAGACTTTTGCACAGTACTCTATACAGTACTGTATATAAAAAACAGATCAAGGCCAAAATAGCGTATTGTGAAAACTAAAAATGTCTTTGAGGTGATATTAATTACACAATTACCCCTCCCCCCACCCCCACCCACTTTGCAATTTTCAAACATTTCACACACGTGGATAAATTGGTTTTGAGTTACGGCAGAAAAGGAATTCATTCAGGCAGAGACAGATTTCTTTAAAGAGGTTTTTAGAGTGTAGACTTAGAGTGTAGACTGAAGCTGGCATGTAATTATCACCTAGCAGCAATTACAAATTTGTCACGACACCTCATATGCACACACGCAAGGAATAAAACTTCTCTCTATTGCCTCCATCCCTTCATTAGCAACTCCTCTAACATCTCTTACTTCACTGTATGACTAACCCCTGCATTCATCGAGTAAGTTAATCACTGTAATAGCTCCATTACCCCGGCACGCTCTCTTGCGATCTTATCATCAACCAATTTAACACAACAAGGGGCGTCCGCTCAATGTTCTTAGCCATTCGAGAATCCCAACTTCTACAGTTTTCTTCTTTGTTTCACCTAAATAGTCAAGAAAAGCCCAAATACCTGCAGAGTGTGAAGGAAAGTTCTACACTGGAAAGTTCCACATGAGAATTGAGAATCAACTTTTCCTCCCGTACCTTCTGTCTGATGGCTATATTAGCATTTTAATTTTGCAGCACTAGGTGCCAGATTGGAGGGGGAAAATGAATATTTCAAGGTGTTCGCACAATATCTACAGTGGATTTGAAAAGCCAGCAGATTTCATCTCCATCTCAAACAAGACCAAAATTGGATTGTTTTTCTCCCTTATGTAGGCTAAATGTTTTTTTTTTTGCACACACAGTTCCTTCTATTTACCGCTTTCAAATCTTGATGGTAAAATAATCAACAGAACAAAAACTCTCCATTTGGACATTATTAAATTTCCCTTAACACAAAAAATCACTTTCAAACAGTTAGCTTCTACTTTCTAGATGGTTTTTTATTATATGGATTGGTTTTGGGGTCAGATTTGTAATCCTAGTGCAATTTAAGACTTACAGATTACTTCCTAAAAAACATTATTCACTGTGTGAACGACACAACGTACATATACAGTACAGGCCAAAAGTTTGGACACACCTTCCATTCAACGGATGGATTCCACATGCCTGGTTCCCACTGTGAAGCATGGAGGAGGAGGTGTGATTGGGGATTTATTCAAAATT
>JAVSBU010000070.1:2723049-2733250 GCA_033118015.1 Loricariichthys derbyi | reverse complement strand
ATACATACATATCATAAGCTAGACCGTTCATTGGCTCTGCCCTATTTGCCTCACCTTAGCTCAGTGTAGGCTTGGTCCATTCCCATTCTCGTCTCATCCCTGTCTCACACTTCTGTAATTTCATATCCGTCATTAAAAGGCTCGGGGAGAATGAGGCTCAGCCAGAGCACCCAGCTATAAAAAGCGTTCCACAGACGAGTGCCTTGCCTTCCATTTCCATCTCTGTTGTAAATTGCCAATTTCTGGAGGCCTGACATCATTGTTCTCTCGACAAAGAGTGAGGGGAAGACAGCAGCTTATTAACCTAGTCTCAGATGCGCCCACTGTTCAGGTTAATAACTGCAAAGCGAAGCATCCGGGTGCCCGGGGGAGAACACGCCGAGAGACTGGCATTGACGATCACACGAGAGACAGGAGGCAAAGCCCAGGAGCTGATTGCGATGAAATTAGATTCATCTTTGAAATGATACAAGGGGGCCTCAGATATTTGTCCATTTCATCCCTCAGATGCTTCCTCTCTCCAATGTCTTACTCTTCGCTCCTTCTCTGATGAGGCCTGGCTGGTCTTTGGCGAAGCAGTACCTTTCTCAAATAATCTCTTCCTCTTTCCTGCTATAACTGATTAGTAGGTTTGGTAGAATTAAATGCTGACGTACAAACACAAACATTTGGGTAAAAATTTTGGCTTTTCCAAGTGTATGCCAACTATGAAGGCATCATTCTGTTCTACAGTTTGACTGGCAGAGGGGGAGAGCATGCAAGATTAGAAGGTGGCTTTAAGGCTGCTGGCCTTAACTAAGCAATTTATCTCACAATGCCGGTTGTCTCAGCACTTTGGTCCTCGCTCCCTAAGGAACAACAAGAGAAAAAGTGCGTGACTGACCAGTGGAGCTGAAAAAGAAAGCCAATGGATCAACTTTTATTTCTGTGCATGCAGTGTCAGAAGTAATGCAGGATAAAGCAATGCATATTTTTTCCTGTGACTAAATAACGCTATGCATTATAGATTACATTCTTGTATATGTGAAACCTTTACATTATTATTTGTTGTTGTTGTAAAATAGATTTAGAACAAACTTTGTAAGCATATTCTGCTCACATGGCCATGCCTAATGATGAGCAAAATGAAGCTTCCTGAAACCAATTGCTTCAAAGGAAGATTTACTGTCTCAAAAAGTTTGGACGCCTTAGCAACATCTGCTGGCCAAATTTGTGCAACTGCCTATGGAAAACCATACAAACAAAGCTTTGTCTAGTTGGTATGATAATGAGTAAAATACTCCCCATTACATTTAGAAATAAACAAGTAGTAATTTGTAATGGATTTCTATTTTGAGTAACTACCCCAACAGTGTCTGCATACGACATGGCATCATTGTGTGCCTAAAAAAGCCAACCTAATATTATTTGCTTTGGGAACATGACAATTCACTTGCACTGCCACTAATCTGTAAGCTGTATTGTATATGAACTGTACAATCAAGATGCAAAATTGTATGGTGCTTGTCTTTTTCAGCTTTGATTTCTGCCTCCAGGTGTATCTCAACAGTTCAGTCCTCTAAGAAAGGAAAAAACAGGGGCACCATGTGTGGCGGGGGCTATGGTCATGGCTGCATTGAGTGCTCCACTGACACTGTGCAAACTATCCAATGGATCATCTCTCATTCATCAGTGTGCAGTACTGAGCTTCTCCAGACCACTGACTCAGCACACGGTGTGGCCAATGGGCCAGATATCGACCCACTGCACAGTTCCGAAGCAGATGGGAAGGCAAACAAAAGGGTGAGGGGTGAAGAAAGCAACAAAGAAAGCAAGAAATAAATCAAGAATGAAAGAAAGACTTTAAGATGGCCTAATCATTTCTGAGTGAGGGTTTAGTGACGAGTGGCTGGCATTGTTGGCATTGGACCATTTGACGAGCAGCTGACACGGATAAACCAGGGCTTTAGACTGACACACGGCACAGAGATGGAAAGCATCCTTAAACAAATCCCTCCATATCCTATTTATTCCAACACTAAACCTCAGCGATGGATGACAGCTATGTATTTTTACTGAAGCACCAGCCACTCGTCATCAGGTGCTTTAGGGTTTCTGCGAATGACTCATTTCCTTTGCATACTACCAGGTTAGGTACTGTGACTTGCTTAAAATGGTATATACAACTGTTATATAACTTCATTTAACATTTCTTCTTTCTCCAAAAAAGTCTGTCACACAAGCTGAGCCTGGCAACCCAACCAAACCAAGACTGATTTTTTATCAGTGGGTCAAAACTGGAAGTAAAACGGACAGAGAAACATCAGCCAACAATTTGAAGAATGAAAGAAAGAGAGATTGACAGACATTGTCTACAGTATCAGATAGATTTGACACTCGGCTCACTTTGCTGTTGGGGAGCACAAATACTGCATCAGCACTGGGCTGAATCCTCCGTGCTCTACCCCATATGTTCCCCAGTGGGAACACAGAATATCAATGACCACTCCACTTTCAGTGTGGTCACCTCTGCTTTTGCTCCTGTTGAACCCCATTTCCTGCCTCCATCTCCCCACCCAGCATGAGATCTCTTTGGATTCATTCATGCCTCCCTCTCTAGTTATTTGCTCATTGTCTTGGACAGATGGCACCGAGCCAGGTTTCCTGTCACATCCTAAGAAAAGAACACTATGATCCTGTCACAACTGTAGACGATTAGCAACACTGGTTTCTGTAGGACCTACAAATGTTCTTAATAAAGATAACAAATGAGCCTTAATGTGTGAAAAAATGAAATTAATTATACCCAGACGTTATTTAACAGTAAGATACAAAGAAGGAGGTACTTTTCTATTAGGTCTGTTTAGTGGAACTGTTTTATAGGAAAATTCCGTTAACGAGCGGGTTGCTATTTTAGCGAGAAGCAAACGCGAGAGAAGCTGCTAAGGATGTGCTAATATTCCTCATAAAGTGTCTTTTTTTGTGTGAAAACAGTTCATTTGCAAGGGACAGCTGTACCCTCAGAGGTGGCGTTGATGGCATTCATACTTGTAAATTTCTTGATGAAAAGGCAAAACCCTAGACAACTGTACCACGGGGCCCAGAATAAAAGCTGAGTCTACAAGTTTGGACCATTTGTTTTCAACCAGTGACAGACTGTATGTAATTTCTATGAGATCTATGGGAAAATGCAAATGAGGTTCTTTCTATACCATCCAGGTGGAAATTACAACTCACTTCAGAAAGAAGTGCCAAAACATAAACATCCCATTACCTACAAAAAGGCAAAAAGTCAGGTCTTTCAGCTGAGGGCAGTAGCTCAACCTTTTTTTGTGTCTTTGCAATTGCGCATGTGGGGGAATAACCGCAGCCTCGTAAAGCCCCTGTTTTTGTCCTGTGGTGTCAGATTTACATCCCTCGTTAAGCCAATGACACCCTTTGCCCATGATGGCTTGTTACTGTGGCTCACTGCCCATTTTAGCTGCAGCAACATGCTATTAAGATTACGCTTCATTAGCGAATATGGGAGGCTGTTTATGCAATTCACTAAAATAGTAGAACAGCCTCATGAGGGTGGCCGGGAGCAGACTGGTTATTTTATTTTACAAGCAAATAGTTGATTTCATCTGAATTCCGGTGCCTTTTTTATGAGAGTAATTTGTTGTGGCTTCCAGCCACCTGTTACCCATGATTCAAAGACTCCTTGTGACTTCAGAGATAATAAAAAGTAAGGTGAGGTTTGTAGTAAGTGTGGTTTAGACAACAAGTGAATCAGACTCCTGCTACTGCCTACAGTGATACACTCAGAAGAAGGCATCAGAGCTTGGCTGGAGTTTTTATAAGCTGGTGGTTGCCCTTCAGAGAACATTTGTTTGTGGTTTGCAGTCCCAGGTATGGATGTGTGTGAGGCTGGGAGAGAATGAGAGTGTTTAAAATAAACTCATTAGCATGTCTTGATGAGGTTCTGAGGGAGTCAAGAGAGTGAATGTGTCAGTGAAGGTGACCTACAGGGTTAATGGCCTGGTCGACGTGTTGGAAAGTGACAGTAACCTCAATCTTATTAGCTCCATTGATGTTGTATCTACTTTCAATCTACAATTTGTTTTCGTCTGTAAAACGTTTCCATCTTGTCTGGCACACTAAGCTTGTATGGCTGAAGAAAAAGATTTTCTGTGATTCCATTACAGCTTTTTGTTCCCAAACAGGTTCAAAATCAAAAATCACAAACTCCAAACTGCTATTGAGTGACACCAGCATAATCATGTTAGCTAGAGATAATTTAAGAGCAGCAGCCTGAATGTAAGGAAGGTTTAATCAAATATTAGAAGTATGTAATTCAGGTGCTCAGTCTGTGATGCAAGCCCACGGCTGCAGCCAACAGGATATGTCTGAGGGGTGCAACAGCAATTTAAGCCTGGAGGATGGATGCAGTGAGCTTGGTCTGTTCCTCAATGCGGAACCAACTCCCATTAAAATAGCTAATCATTATACACAGTCAAGAGCGTATAAGAAGCTAACCCAGATGGTAATTAGGCTTAATCTAATTATATGAGGAAATAAGATTGGAAAAAAATGAATGCCACTTTGTAATAATATATTGCTTATCATGATAATTCCTCAGACGATAATCGTTTGTCTCCGTTTTAATAGCAGCCCAAGCCACTTATAGGATAGGATTTTCTTTTCTTGCCATTAGACCTCTTGTCAGTATGTTAGCTTCTTTGAATTTAACTTTACCAAGGCCAGACATAAAACAATGCAAAAAAAGCATACTACTCTCATATGATTTTTTACCTTCGTGTGATTTTTGATGAAAGATTTTAAAACAGTTCCCGAATAAAATAATTTTTCTTCCACTATTGCATTAAAACAGAAAGAATATAGACTTCAATCACCCAGCTTCCCCACAGTTCATCTCTCTAATGGTTCACAGTTGTTTTGAGGACAGATAATGATGTCATTTGCTTTTCAAATCGCTTTATTTTCAGGTGTCTCTAAACTTCATAGAAGACTTAAAAGTTAAACTGTTCCTACTATTACAAGCATTATGTCATCCACCTCTTTCCTTCAACAACATTCTCTAGAAGTATTGCTGCTTCCTAATGACCCAACCGGATAAAAATAGTTCATAACTTTAAAATCCAGACAATTGGTCCAACATCATTGATCGGTTGTTGCAGGCTACAACTTGCTTATTAAGCAGTGATCTATCAGTTTTCCATTAACACCTGTAATCTGTCAGAAACCTCACAAAATGTGAATAAATTAACATGGCCAGCGCTCACAGCCCACTGCCCTAACTCCTGTGATTTATTAGAGCTCTCGTTAGTTGGGCTATTTGTACCCTGAAATGCTTGATTGTGATGCAGGGAGGGCACGACAAAATCCAATTCATCAATTGCAGCGTTTTGTGATGAACTAATTGCAGACGCCATAGCCGTGATTAATATATAATTAATATGGAATTAATCACTCTACATATTCTAGGACTGACTCACTTGAGCAGACGTTTTGCTGGCTGCTCGTTTGAAGGCATTTTGGTTCTGTGTCAGTCCATCTTGTTCTCTTCTTGTTCTCTCTTCCCCTGCTTTTCCTGAACCGATCAGGTATGCCATGCCTGATCGCTGTTTGCAGCTGTTCAGGGAGAAAGAGTTTGCTCAAACCCAGCATATCTGTACACAGGTGCATATTTTCGAGTTGGGATGCGGAATGTTTACTCAGTGCGAGCCAGCGCCTATGACTGAGTGTTGCATTACAGAGCAGCAGTGTTGTCATACATAATAAGGCAGCGGAGCGCTCAGGGACGAACCCAGGCTCCTCTCCTCTCAGCTCTATCTCAGGCATTGGATACCTGGGGATTTGACTAATGCAGGTGTGGTTTTACCTGAGGCTAGTATGAGCTGTCTTATTGTGGGGGAAGAGCTCTGCTTTCTACGAATCAATCAATATGTGAGCTGTGAATAGATGCGGGTTGTGTGGTGTTACATAATTGCTCGTACTGTATTTCATATAGGTACCATTGACTTTATGGTCATATTTGGAACTGTGATGCTGCCACACTGAAAATATATTATTCAAATGTTGAATAATGCACAGTAACGTGAGATGGGGTGGGGAAAAATAGTTTTCTTGAGGCGGTTGTACATTATTATTCGTACAGTAAATCATTGATAGCACAGAAATCAATACGAACTAGACTTGGCAATATAAAATGAAATATTGGTCGACTTAACGTACAAATAACTGTTTCATAAAAAATGACAAACCTCAAAGTAAAGCGGGAAAAAATTAATTCTAGCGAGCAACAGCAAGCTTTTAGAACTTTCAGTCATCCAAAGGTGCAAAAGGCAAAAGTGACTCAGAAACGCCTACCTCGTTCTCCTCCTCCTCCACTTTCCACTAAGTCTCTGTTATCTAGCTAAACGCATTTCTGTTTCACCTGTGTGAGGTTCTCCAGATAGAGCCACAGAAGCAGAAATGATTGTAATTACTCTTTAATTTATTGACTAATGGATCCAGCCTCCCCTAACAGCTGCAATTGTTCTAATGTCCCCAGCACCTACACACAGCTCAACTCCTCTTTGGGCATTGTAAGTAAAATAATTTATCATTACAAGCACATTAAATTGAAACATATAGACCATAACTGCTGTAATTTATATTATTCCCACTCAGTGTTTTTCCCCTCCCATTCTGAAAAAATACCTGCTTTCAGGTGATCTAGTGCTTTTGTACAAACAGCTAAAGGCTCTTCCTCTCCATGAACTATGTTTCTGTCAGTAAACAAGTTGTATAAGATACAAACTTTAAGTAAAGAGTACAGTTAATATTTTTAACAAAATTTCATATTTGCTTAGTATTTTGAATATTTGTGCCACCAAGCTCTCACACAATAAATATGTTCATTAAAAATATGCAAAGATTATATCAGTTACACAATACCAGCACGGCTGCATATAAAATGTTTACAAGCAAGGTCCTGCAGCTGATATGTACAGTGCCTCCAAGTAGTATTCAACCCCCTGTAGAATTTGCAGGTTTACACATTTGGAGTTAGCTAGGCATTGTGAAATTTGGACTGTAGATGGGCCTGGATATGTGAAATGCACTGCAACAAAAGAACAATGTTTTTTTTTTTGTTTTTTTTTTTTTACAAATTTGCTAAGTTTACCAGAGGGTGAATTATTATTCAACACCTCACACCAGAATTTTGTTTGGTTCCCTCAAATATTAAGAAGTAATTGAGGTATTAAGAACAATGAGCTTCACATGCTTGGATTAATTATCTGGTTCCCCTCCTCTTCTGGCTATAAAAGCCCCTCCCCAAACAAGAGAACAACACTCAAACACTGTCAACATGGGAAAGACTACATACCATTCCAAGGACCATTCCAAGGACCATTCCAAGGCCATCAGAGATAAAGTCATGGAGGGTCACAAGGCTGGAAAGGCGTACAAAAACCTTTTCAAGGAGTTGGTCCTTACTGTCTCCTCTGTTGGAAGCATCATTAAGAAGTGCAAAGCTTATGGAACTACTGTTAACCTTCCCTGGCCCGGACAGCCTTTCAACATTTCCTCTCGTGCTGAGCCCAGGCTTGTCTGAACGATCAAGACTTACTCAAGGACAATGTGGAGGGAACTCCAGGAAGATCTCATGGCAGTAGGCACATTGGTTTCAGTAAATGCCATGTTTTGGACTTCTTAAAGGCTAACAACCCATGCCCTATTAATGCGTAGGTACGTGTGTGCCCTACTCTAATGTTGGTTCCCACATTGTGCCCTTTGCTTCTGGTTAGGCCCCGGCTCACTATGACCATGAATTGGATTAAGAGGGTATGAAAAAGGTAAGAAGAATGAATTTTCGTTATTATAATAACAAGTCATCAGGTTTAGAATCTGGAAGGGAGACCACATGAATCGAGTGAGCTCTGTGCCATTCACAGAAATAGCTTACATCTGTTTTCTAAGAAAAAAGTTGGGAAAAAAGAATGTGGATGAAGATTTAAAACGTGCATATGAAACCTTGACCATGTTCTATACTATTAACTGCAATGCAGCATTACATAGTTCCTTTTGACCCACACGTCCCTGTGTAACATAATTCAATACAATTTCGTTGGCTTCTGAGTGGACGTTAATGGAAATAGCTCTTCAAATGGCTTCTCGGCATGGAGTTCTTGAGCACAGAGCTGTAGAGGACAGTTGGGGTCTACTGAGAATTTTCAGAAATGATGTTGATAAAGCAAATGCAGTGGCAGCACAGGTTCAAAGCTTGATTATTGAAAATCAAAGTGAGGTTATGGTTATGAAAATCTAGCTGACCTGTGACCATGTGGCAGCTGGCAGGAAGCACGTGTTCTAGTGCATTCTTTCTATCAGAAGTAATCAAGCTCCACGGCTGTCTTCAGGGTTAAGTCTCTAAAAAGCACTGCATAGGAATTTAAGGAATTTAAGATTTACGGAATGTAAGAAGGTCAGACATTGAAATCTTTGATTCATCCTGTTTGATTCGCTCAGATCGGATGGATATAATCAGTTGCTTTAAATCTACGAGTTGTTAAATCTATCTCATACGTAATTGACAGAACCAAACTCAGTCTGCTAAACCTCAGCATTCTTGCCCAATATATTCTCTGCCTTACTCTTGTTTCTTACTGTTTGTTTTATTTTTTCTGCCCTAAGTTCACCTCGTTCCCCTCAGCTGTCAGATTGGTGAGCCTAATCAATAGAGTGATGCAGGCTGGTGATTTGAGGACAAAAATGGCTCGTCCCCAGAGATAGACAATAAGGACACACATGGCAATCTCCCCCTCATCCCACAGCAGCTCAGTGCCAAGCAATATACTTATAAGTATCTGAATCAAAAGTCGATGGGAGATTGGAAACTTTTCAAACTCTCGAAAGTTTCCAGAAGAAAAGCTGAGGTGAAGCAGGGGCAAAAGCAATCGAATATGGAATTTGAGTCATTTTGAGATGCAAAGCACACTCAACAGTTGTTTATATAATAAATAATATGTGGGGTTTTAGTGTCCTATACTGAATACTAAGCCGTAACATAAAAGATATTACACTAGCAATGGCACCGTAAAACAGCATGGAAATCTGTCTTGAATGAGCTTTGAAAAGCATTTTCAAGCCACATAAAGTTTAACATGAGGTGCGCATCTGCCAAGCCTCAAGGTTCTGCATTACGACGCAGCTTCGATTTAAGCGCCAATAGAAACTGTGTAAGTGGGAAAGAGAGAGGGAAAAAGAGCTTTAGAAGGAGAGGAAGGAAGCTGGTCCATTCAGATTTTAGCAATGTTTTACACTTAGCACGTTTAGCAGTCATGTTTATCCAGAGAAAATTACAAATGAGGAGAACAGTTCTATGTAAGGTTCTAGCGCAACAGTGGCAGTTTGGTGGAGTGGGGACTGAAAATGACATGCTTTCGATCATCAGATCGGGGTCAGAAGGACTGGGCCAGCTTGGGTCATTTCATAATTCGTATTATGGAACCCCAGATGAGGCAGGTGAAATAGGTTGAAATAGGTAGATTACGCTGTCCACTCTGCGTATGAACAACGTGTATAATCTCTTCTGGTATTACATATAAATGTATATTTACTGTATGTATACATATTGTTTGCTGCAATCCCACTCGTTGACCGCAGGGGGCACCATAACACAGACTCACCATTTCAGTGTTTGCCTTCCAAGGATTTGTGCTTGCACATCAGCAAAGGTAAATCTGTAATGTATGGTGTGGTTATACAGGTAAAATGGTTTTTTCACTGATTTCAGAAAGTGAAACCCATATATTATATAGATTCATTACACACAGAGTGAAGCATTTCAAGCCTTTATTTCCTGAAATTTTGATGATTGTGGCTTACAGATAATGAAAACCCAAAATCCAGTGTTAATTTGAATATTTCATAAGATCAAGAGCCACTACACACTGACAAATCCTAGACATGGGCTACAAATGTCACATTGCTCGTGTCTAGTCGCTCCTGAACCAGAGCCAACATCAGAAGCTTTTTACCTGGGCTGTGGAGAAAAAGAACTTGACTGTTGCTCAATGGTCCAAAATCCTCTTTTCAGATGAAAGTAAATGTTGCATGTTATTAGGAAATCAAGGTCCCAGAGTCTGAAGGAAGAGTGGAGAGGCTCAGAATCCATGGTGCTTGAAGTCCAGTATGAAGTTTCCAGTCAGTGATGATTTGAGGAGCCATGTCA
>JAVSBU010000070.1:2707072-2720773 GCA_033118015.1 Loricariichthys derbyi | reverse complement strand
CACACACACACACACACACACACACACACACACACACACACACACACACACACACACACACACATATGCACGCGTGCGCTGCCTCCCGCTGGGGGCGACACATGGTCAGCACCTTTAAAACACACAGAGCCGATATGATTCATCTGTCTCCCGAGGCTATCATCCAGCTTACCGAGCTTCACCTCACTATCATTTGAACTCGGGGGCAGGTCCTGACTGATACCTCTGTCAGCCAGTAGTGTTGCAGGAGAACTCCGGGTGGTAAAGGATGCGCAGAGTCACCCAGCCTCCCAAAACAACCACCCACCCACTGGAGACCAGACTAACACTGCAATCAAAGCGTGGAGAAACGAGAGCAAGATAACTAGGAAGATGTGATCAAAGCAAGGAGGGATCACTCAGTGCCAGTCTCACGAAAGCCGATTCACCTGTTTGTTTACTCTGATCCCTGCTGGAGATCTAATGCGCTTTGGTGCCAAAATCTGCAGCAACAGGATAATGGGATGAGGCACTGTTCCTGACGGGCTGGATTGGCTGATATGCGTGAGGCCTGCTCAAGAAAAGTGGAACCGGCTTTGTCACATTGTCAGGTGGCTAAGAACCAAGAATAAGAAAGACCAAATGTGAGCCGGGTTTCCATCAAACAAATGCTGCATTTACGCCCCTGCCTTAATGTACCGAGCCCGACTTTGACAGAAGTTTGACTTATGCACATTTAAATGTTAGAGTAAAATAAAAACAATACTAAAACATCACTTTCACAAACAGGGGTTTATTATTCTATTCCATGGGCCTTGGCTGAACACGGAAAGGAGTCAGGCCTGCATGATAACGATTGACAAGCTAATCATGATTGCACAAAGCTTGCAACTCACGTTACGGTTAATCGTATTTCACGAGTTCAGACGTGGGACACAAACCAGAGTGGCTCAGCTATAGAGAGGTAATTTACAGTGCGGAGCCACCCTCGTTTGTAGAGGAGAGGTAAAGTTTGAATGATGGATGTGATGCTTGTGCGGTGCTAGACAGTGGAACTCTGGTCCTCTAGGATTGAGACTGGGACTGTGCCACATGACACAGGCCAGAGTTAACCCCCACTTTTTCCATAACTTCACGGATAGAGCCTCCACCCCAAGGAACCCAGATGCAGGTATGCTCTGGTTAACATCTATTCAATCAACATGTATTTGCTTTAATGACCAAAGTCCCAATAATTATAAAAGACAAAAAAAATCTTTCTTATAAACATGTTATTCCATTTGAAATGAAAGAAAACTAGTAAGAGTGAATCCTTGCCTCAAATACTGACTATGTTCCACTTTTGTTTCCAGTAAGTTTTATAAAAGACACAAAGATAATAATGACTGTATTGTTCAGTAAAGTACTGTCATAAACGTTTTCATATCGTGTTTTAATGAATATTATCACATAAAATAAAGCATTATGTGCAAAATAGTGGTGGGCAATATGACAATATTTTATCGTATTGTGATGAATTTTGTTGTCATGATAGATGGTGTGCTTCTAAGCATATCAAGGATATAGTGAAGTTTCATTATAAAGATTGTAATTACTAATGTTTAACTGAAAATACAGCACTTTGAATAAAAGTCACTCTACTAAGTATGGGATAATAATTGAATAGTAGATTTTGAGAATCTGTTGCTACTGATGCAGTTTTTCTGGGATCACATGTTTTGTCATAAATATTGTGTATTGTGAAAATGTCTTTAAATATTGTGATATAATATTTTTACCATATCACCCACCCCTAGTGCAAAGTGTCTAAACTACTACATGACACTAAGGCATTTTCCGGTCAACATCCTGTTTCAAAGAACGCAACGCAGACGTTAAACAGCCACACACACATTGACTTCCACTTGAAAGGTGCCTCACCACCCTTAATTCCTGGTCTGTGGCTGGACCAAAATAATTGGGACATTCCTTGTCCTTGTCACCTCCTCAGAGGTGGGATACGAATCAGCAGTTGAATCTGAACTCCAGGTGTGTAAATGAGTTCCGCCTCTCAAGTTTCAGCGCTCCATGTTCTGATTATGTGTATATGATGCACGATGGGGAGCTGCTCTATATACGTATGGAGTTTGTTGGCAATCTAATATCTTTGAAATGGATTCATAGAAGCCAAAATGATCCTGGAAGGCAAAAATCCCAGTGGTGATTAAAATATGATCGGCTGTGCAGCGTAACTACGCCCTGAATATATAATGCAGCAAAAATAACTACCACTAACAGACAGTGACACACTGCTGCTATAATACAGTCTAACCCACTTATACGAAGTCCTGACACTTATTAACAAAGAACTCTGAATACTGTCTTTACCACAGCAGGCAATGTGAAGATCAGCCATGATGAAACCTAGCTCCTGTAACCCTGGCACCACGCTGATCTCTCTGACATGAAGTGGATGAAATCAGAGGCTGTAAATCATGCCTAATGATGCCCACAGGCAGTAGCCTGAAGGGAGGGCAGTCGCACATGTGTGTACGCACCCACAAGCACACGCTCACAGCTGCTTAATCTTGCTTACCCAAAACCTATGTCCATGTTTAATTTTGGCCTTGTCAAGCCTCTTCATTTTTATGCAAAAACAAATGCTGTCCAACGGTTTCAAAATTGTGCCTTTGCCCCAGTTTGCGATAGATAGTGGACCCTTGAATTAATTAGGTAGCTGGGAACCCGGTTCTGCACTCCCACCAACCTGCTTCGATCAGTCAATAAGTTATGGAACTGGGTGAGGTCAAGGAAGAGGAACTCGGTGAGATGCAGCCAAGATTTAACCCTGAAAAGCACTGTTCATATCAGTGAGAGTGCTTCCCCTGACAGTGTCCCAATGAGTCAGGGTGAAAGATAAAGCGGGAGAGCTTCAGCGATCTCACAATGGTCCCACCTCAGGATAATAATAATATAATGATTTATATAGCGCTTTTTCCAGAACTCAAAGCGCTTTACACTTGCATTATGCATTCATACCATACCCGGTGGTGGTAAGCTACTATGTAGCCACAGCTGCCCTGGGGCAGTCTGACAGAAGCGAGCCTGCCAGTTTGCGCCATCAGTAATAAGTCCAACCAACACGACCAATCAAACATTCATACTAGGCAATGTGGATTAAGTGTCTTGCCCAAGGACACAACGGCAGATGGGGGCTCGAACCAGCAACCCTCCGGTTACAAGGTGAGCGCCTTAACCCGCTGCGCCACTGCCGGCCCAAGGATGACGTACACATCAAAATGATGCTGAGATAGCCATTAGTGGAGTGACTCAGTGCCTTCTAACCCTTTAGAAAAGGGGTAACATACAGGTGTGTAAAAATTACAGGAAAGTGAAATAACAAACATCCCTCACCTCAAAACACTACTCGTAAAATAACTATGTCTTCATGTGTGCTGCCCCTTCTCGTGATATTTTGAAGGGTTCGATAATGTGACTCTATTAACAAACGTACAAAATATTTGACCAAACAGAATTATAATTTCCATTACGGGGGCTGGCCCATAGCAATCTTAACCCTTCTTGGAATAATGTTTTTGGACGATTTGCTGTACTGCATATATGAGATATGAGTGATCCGACATTTTGCTCGTTTTGTAATTTGTAGTTGCACCTGAGGGCTGCTGATCTGAAGTATGAAATCTATATAATTATTTAAAGTCAAGTCTTAGATCATGAGATAATTTACTGTCCAGTGTTGAGTGTGTAGCAGAAGGTGTACCATCACACGCCACTGATTTCTATACACGTGAAACTACATAAATTTGGACACTAGTGTACATAAGCATGCCCACTTCCCCAATCACCGTGTGTGATAATTATTGCTGACAATGAAAGAATGAGTAACAGCCATGCACAGCTGTGCACAGTGGATACTCCTGTGAATAATCAAATACGTTTGTGCAGACTGTGGGTGGAAAGGAACCGTTATAAGGATATAAACAGATGAAGTTTCCAACATGCAAAATATCAGATTCACAGAAACATATTATGAATATGCAAAAGATTATTTCATGAATGACATAGCTCTAGCTAAAAGTCTTAAAAGTCTACATTTTTGTATGGAGCCCTACTGGTGACACTTAAAAAATGGTGTGGTCATGACTTATTATTGTAATGGGTCCAGCTGCTTCCGTTCATGGAAGCAGCCTTCTTCCAGGGCTCGTAAGGGTTGCTGTGCCACGTTCACCGAGGCTTTATTGCCATCTAGCAGAGCAGCGCTGATGCGCGCCTAAGTGACATCAGCTGTCTTTAAAGCTTAAAAAGGCGAATCTAAGCAGCAAGCTGGCATTAGCACTTGTTGTGAGTAGGATCACATGCCACCGCTGCTCCAATCTCGGCTTCCAGTGTCTGTGTGGTGTACAACAGCGGAGACGCACTAATGAGAACTTCGTTTCTCTTTTCTCTTGCAGATCCCTTATGCTGACGCGATGCACGTCCGGGCTAGTGTGCTTTTCCCACCCATTTTGAGGCGCCATGCGAATTTATGATTTCCATCCATTTTCCGGCACCACATTCGGGTTTAAAGGGAAAATAGGGTGAGCACACCAGCCGCCCATGCAATGGTGCTGAGAGGGAGTTAGGGATGAAGGTACCACCCTCCCTTCATAGAGGGAGGGTGGAGTATGGTCTGGAGGCCGGAGGTAAGGTAGGCTCTAGGCAGATAGAGTACTGACAGTATCATCCCTCTGCACCATCCCCCCCAAGCCCTTCCTGGACCCCTGCCTGGTCGTGACGGTATGCTGACCGGGTGGAGCGAACCACATGGCAGCGGCCAAGGAGATGCCCTCCGATGTGGCCACACTGGCACCGGCCGCACGTAAAAGGTCCACGCAATGGCCTACCCAGGAAGTAGGGCTCTCCGCAGGCTGGGGCGTTGGCTAGGGATGCTCCCTATGCCGCCTACCTTGCCTCTTCCCTTTGTACCTACCTGGTCATTCAGCAGGGCCCACCGATGGCCATCAAACATGTTCTCGTCGTCCAGTGCGTCCTAGCTTCCGCCAATCCGGGCGGTTGGCAGGTCGGTGGCAGGCGGTTGGGTTTTGGTGTTTTTTGGGTTTGGTTATCTTTTAGTTTCTGTTGGTTATGAGTTAATAAATCTACCAGTGTTTTTGAAGCTGTCCTGCGTGTGGGTCCTCTCTTTACATCTTGCCCCCAACTCATGACAATTAACATGTGGGAATGAGACCAGTTAGAAAGGTGTGAGAATGAGATCATTAACACATGGGAAAAAAGGAACAGGAATAGGGAATCTATTTTCAAACACGTTTATCAGTCTTTCTAAATGGCAGATCTGTTGAAATATTAACCTGAAAGCCGCATAGTCTTTCATCCTGTGCCTTATGCTAGTAATAGTTATGCCGATTACTGTTAATGATTTGTAGTGAAAAACACAATTCACAGTTTCACTGCTGTTCACAGACTTTTGGCCTCTGTAGGACTCTGTGTGGCTATCATTGTTATCTTTAAATCCAAATGTTCCTTACCAGAAAAGATTTTTACACAACATGGTATCTGTTTAGCAAAAGTGTAGCAATATGAAGCAGTATTTACTCTTTATGCATGCTTATTGTTTCGAGGCATTTATGATCACTGATACTAACTTCAATAACAAACATCCATATCTGAGATACCTGTATCCCTCTCTTGTGGGGATGTGATGTACCCTTGAGATACAGCGCCAGGCCTGGATGTGGGCTGGTATCTAAACAAACTAAACCCGCCATTAACAGTCAAAGCAAGCACAAACAGGCTCGGAGCGTTGTGCTAGACAAACGCCTCCTTTTCTTGTTGCTTTTGCTTCAAGATTCCAGCTGTAATATCTCTTATTAGCTCCTAAATGAACACTATGACTGAGACAACACAGCTGCTCTCTGTTGACTAACAGAGCTAATAACATTTAGGGCATCTCCTTCTGTATTGATTTTGGTATTTTTATCTCCCGACCTGCTGTACTTTCATCTAATTTACCTCATTTCCTTTCTGTGTAGATTCATTAAAGATCCTTCAAGCGTCTGCAGTTGCCATGTCCACTTAAATGCCAATCAGCTGTCTACAAAATGCCAGTGGTCACTTCAGTGAGAGAGCAAAGGGGGAGGAAGCTGGGCGTTGTGTTATGGGAACACACGTATAACAGGAAACCCATCCCAATCTTGCACGTATGTTTGATTTACTCTTTCAGGCAGATGCTCTCTACTCTCTCAAGCTCCCTCTTTCCCATCTTTTTGCTCTCTCTCTCTATTTGGAATGTGGAGGCGAATGTAATCACAGAAATGTGTTTGATTAAATGGAGTGGATGTCAGTGACAGTGGAGTCAGGGAGATGGAAGAGGTTCGACAGGCAAAAGATATAGTGTCTGGTGGAGTGGGAGGGGATTGGGGAAATCACTGCTAATTTAGAGATCTTGTCCATGTTTGTTATCATTTTAGCCTTCCATATCCCACTGCATTTACCATGCCAGTGTCGTGTCTCTCACTTTTTTTTTTAAATTTCCCCTCACTCTCTTCCTTTCTCGCATTTTCACACGAGAACTCCCTATTGCCAGCAGGTTCTCACTAGCAGCAGGAAATCTAACAAATCGCAGGCTGTCGCCAAAGCCTCATAAAATGATGCATCAAATTAAGTCTACAATTAATTACCTTTAATTAAATTGCTCCTCAGGCTTCGATGTGTGGGTCTGAAGAAGACCCCGTTCCCAATGACACAAAAGAGCCTGGATTCTACCAGAGCTGCTTAATGAAATATAGATAATAGGCTCTTCGGAGGTGTAGGTGTAAAAGAAAACTTACCACAGCGACATTTAGTTTATCTGCTCTAAGATTAAAGCAAACACTTCAGATCATGTGGTGTATAGTCCAAAAGAGCATTCATTTTAGCACAATGGACAGCAGCCATGCTGTCATTGCTCTTGGCATTGCTGCAAAATAAATATATTTATGTGGATTTATCAGTAATTTATAGAATAACACAAAATGTTTGATTTCACTCAAACACACAGAGAACCTATGAAGAGTGAAACCAGAGAAACTGCTCTTAATTTTCCCAGAGCTGTATATGGACAGAATCCATCTTTCAGCCACATATCAGTTAACCTTACTGGAGGACGTACATGTAACCATAACATGTAGCCAAGCTGTCCTGATAATTAGGAGGATATGTGTTTAAAACATCAAAAAGCACAAAAATGACTTTTCCCGTAGCACATCAGAGAAAGTTTACCAATGTGCCAGCATTATTTCTACAAATCTTTTTATAGACAGACACTCTGTAACAAATGAGTGTATCTGACTGAAATCACAAAGCCAGGCTTCTTCTTATGTAAAAACGAACCCTGATCAAAGGAGAAGTGTCTACAAATTGGAATGATGCGGTAATGAAGGAACCGTTGGTGAGTTTGTGCGAGGATCAAAGTACTTCTCTGAATGGTGCGGTCTGTAAAGCAGAATCATTTATGAGTACATCACCAGCAAATCACTTTAACCGTAAGTCGGTTAAGTTGAGGAAAGACGCAGGTGATAAACAACCATGCGTTTGAGACAGAAATGCTACCAAAACCTTGGCACAATACCCTTGTTAGGTATCATATCAGGGGTAATGTGTCTCAGTCATCTTAATGTGGGAATGACACAAAGTTGGGATGCAACCCAAGTGTTAAACGGGCTGAAGTAACATCAACACAAGCAACATTTGCCAGGAGTTTTCATGGCTGAATGGTTGCATACAAATCATAGAGAATGAATTGAGGCTGATCTTTTTGGGAATGGCCCTATCCTGTTTCAGCCTGCAATTCAACAAACCACTTCACAAAAATGGTTTGCCTAGTTTGAGCTGTGGTAAGACTGTGGTAACCTAGTGAATAAGGTACTGGACTATGGACCAGAAGGTTATTAGTTCAAATCCCACCTCTGCTGATCTGGCACTGTTGGGTCGTTGAGCAAGACCCTTAACCCACAATGGCTTGGAATGTAAGACTTAAGTCACTCTGGATAAGGCACAAATGTAAATGTAAATCTAGAAGAAGTTCCTGACCTCCGGTTTATTGAGGGAGCAACTGGAGCACCAACTGCCAGGGAGATTTCCATCCAACACCAGTGCTCTAATTTACCTGCACTCAGATGCCTAAACCTAACATCAAACATCTCATTCCACATTAATGACAATTTTCTTGGATGTGATATTTAGTCTGCCAATTGTTAGCTATACAGTTTAGAGTAAACAGACTACTGCACTATTTTTGTAATAAAGAACAATATGGTCTTTGTTCAAAGGATCAAATAAGAATGACCTTTTAGGTATTGTGTTTTAAATAAGTTATATTTACAATCCATGTTCTCTATACTATCAGTGAGTGTTTTTCAAGCTTCAGCATTCTTCAGGAATTCTTTAATGTAGCTATCAGCTAAGAAGTAGGTATGGGTCAAAGCATAAGTAGCACTAGAAATACAAATCTATCAGCAGAAGCGTGCAGACAAACGCATGTAGACTTGAAGATGATTGGTGAGATAACATTCAGTCTATAATGACGGGATTAAATTGACTGCTTCCTGATATCTGGCATCAATATTGCTGTTGGAGAGTTAAACTTTTATGACAGCAAAGCAATTACTGAAAAGTCTATTTGAGTCATAAATTTTTCAGGGGATTTTATACCGACCTTGGATCAGATGCCAGAATCCTAATATATTCATTACTGCTCAGTGCAGCATGATATTGTTTTCACACATAAGTAATTTTACTATTAATGTTTGTCAGGTAATTTGTGAATGACACAAATATTTGTATATTGTATATTTAATGTTCATAACATATTAAATATCTAAGAATTGGAAAAAACATAGTTCGCTATAGTTAGCATGTATAGTTCCATTCGTTCACTTAAGCCAAACGATGTTTAATTTATGGAGAAAATGGATGAACAGGCAAAATGCTTTTGTCCACAAAGGTCTCTTGCTACACTAATTAAATCACAGTTAAGCTTTCAAAGCAGGATCATTCAAGAACTTTCATTAAGGGTTATGAATATTAATTTTCCAATTCAGAAACTTTTTAAACAGACAGCGAAGGGTGCATAACTGAGCAGTTAACAGATTTAGACACATTAATACAATCATGAAACATTAATGTAAGATTAAGCTCAACGTTCACGTTATTAGCACAAGAATTTTCTTAGCCAACCTCTAAATTATGAACGTACGAAAATCGGCTGAAAAGGGTAACTGTTTAATTTCAGCACATGCACACCCACGTTTTTTTTTTCCTTTTTCAGTAATTCTTGTGGCAGCAGGCTTCTTTATGAAAGTGCAACCCTGGGGATGTCGGTGTCTATGGCAGCAGCGTTGCTGGGACAACCGGATGGCTTTGTCTGAGTGTTTAATCACATCACAGTCTTCATTGCCTACAGCATAAGCACAAAGTCTGAAACTCATCTACCAAAAACAAACTTACTAGGCATCTAGTGTGTCCCTCACTAAACAAGGTTTTTAGGATGCTCTCACAGGCTACCATGACTCATGAATTTATTACGGTGTGCAGAAATGTACGTCTTTCTCTTCTTCTTATCAGATCAGCAAGTTAATGGGTGCTTTTTTTTCTCTCCCACCAAAAAAGTCCTCGTTAACCAAAGTTTATTCCAGTGCCTGTGCTACTGAGATACTGCATTGTGCCCCTCTGGCATTCTCTGTCAACATGACAGTAAACAGTTTGTTCTGCAAGCCTGGCTATGCAACTGAATTAAGTCTTCACTATCACAGCAGTGACACTATGCTTTTGTAAACTCTTCCGACCAATTAGGATTAGGGGTAAACCAATATTAAAATTTCTGTTGTATCGCTAAAATTTTGTCATCCTCTTAATAACTGAGCTGACTGTCTGGAAGCTTCTTTTGCTAAGTTATGCGTGATGGTGGTAGGATTTATAATAGCCATTGAACCATTAAATATAATGTATGTAGAGTAATAAATTGGATTGTGTGTTATTTTTATATCCCGTGCTAAAAGTGTCTATGAACTTCTCTACAGATACATCGACCCTTATTAATGATACCAGAGGCAATGAATAACCCCCCCATTGTAACCCTGGTCAGTGTCAGATTTAGTCCACAGGTAGCTTTTTCCTTCTTAACATCCATCTGTGAGCTCTAAAAAGCTAGAACTGCTGGAACAGCAAAACAAGTGAATGTTTGGGGTCAACGTCTGACCTTGCAAAGCTGACACTGAACGACCCTGATGTAACCACCATCTGTTGTCATTATTCGACTCTTGCCATGCGCACTGGTCATGGCACCTAGGGCTGAGCCCAAGGCACAGAGCTATAGGCGGCGCATGCCAACGAGCGCATTAACGAATCAATTTATGATGTTTCTGTGGTGTTCATTACTCCAAACCCATAGTGAAACAAGGGCTGTAAGGTCTTTGCAAGCCAACAGGACTGATATTCGAAAGGTTAAGTGCTAATCACCTACCAAAAACACAAGATGAGTGACGGCCAACCACTGGCACTTTTCTCTTCAATTTCAAGTGTGGCTTCAGATCAGCAACAGCTTGCCGGTACTAAAAATCCCTTTTATGAGCTCTTCTTGCTTGTCACATGTGCTTCTGGTTTCACTTTTCCTTTTCGTTTTATAAGAGATTTTTGCTGTGATTCACTGACCGTCCCTCCTCCTCATTTATCAACCTCACTTATCACGTTCACCTCTGTCTGGTTCACTCTCTGTCTCTATTTCATATTGACATTCTGCCATTTTCCTGAGTCTTCTGTATTTATCATCCTTAAGCACCTATTGGACAGGACACTTACTCGAGCCTCCTGCATTCCACGACCCAATCACGTAAGCACACCCGCAGGTGTATCTGAGTACGCTCACTTTGCATTAAATTAATGACCTCACTTGTAATAACTTTCTTTAATTTAGTCACACTATCTAACACAGCCTTACTGCAAAGAAGTAAATGCAAACCTCACTTGAGAACTGCGAGAGAAAAGCTGACTGTGTGGGAAAGTTTAACTGATGAGGTAGAACGTTACAAAGTTTGTGGGCCACAGCAATTAAAGCTCATAGTCTGACGTGTGAGACTAGTAGTGTTTTGCTTCAGGATGATATGAGATTAGGAATTAAAGAGGTCAGATGGATAAGCGAGATGAGATCATGAGGCTTTGGAAGGAGGAGGCTGAAGTTCAGGCCTACTGTATGATGAGACTTTGTATCTAATATGTCTGAGGCAGGTTTCTGAGTTTGTGTGAGAACTCTTAACAGTTGACTTTTGAATAAACTGAACTCTGTACAGGGTTGGAGCAGACCTTACAATAATCAATATGGGAGAAAATGATGGCATGAACCACTGTTTCAGCATTGTTAATGTTAAGCAGAGGTTGAGAGTGTGCAATATTACAGGATGGAAAAAAAGAAATTTAGCTCAGGGAATCAATATGGAGTTCAAATGTAAGTGAAAAATCAAATAAAATGTCAAGATTTCCAGCTTGATTGGCATCGACAAATTCACCATCTGTGTCAATGAAAATATTGGACATGCTGGAGATCAGCGATTTCAGGAGCAAAGCGTAAATTCTGTTCATGTTGTTTTATGCCAAATCCACCGAGTGTTCGCTGCCACAGATGCCTTATTTTGTTCTTAACCGACCATAGAGATCTGTTCAAGTAGTGTCTAGTAAAACTTAGTGCCTTAGGTTTATGGTTATATTTAATAAAAGGCTTGCTTTTGGCACACATTTCAAATAGTTTTTTGGAATGGCGAGTGGTGCTAAGTTATAGATTCAGAGACTTGGTGAGCCCAAATGTTCTTGATTTCCTACCGACATCCTTGGAGGGTTTCTTCCTCTCTAATTGTCTGTAATGTGGAAGGCAACCATGGTCTGCTGGGTGGGACAGATCCAGCCTCCCATCCCTGAGGAGCACTGAGACTCGAGCGCCCCTGATGAGGCTACACTTCGGGAAACCAAAAATGCACCTGGACTTCAAGGTGCCAGGAAGCGACCTATATCTGAAACCTCCCATCTCTAGGGGTGGGATAATTTTGATCTGTTTGGTTTTTGTTAAAAACAAGTACTTTGCACAACACTATACTGCCAGTAGCTCTACAGCTGACTGTGTAACATATTGAGTGGATTGTATTCGTAAACGTATGAAGTGCAGTATCTTGAGCTGATTTGAGAAATTATGGCTAGATATAACATGCACAGAGAAAGATTACGTTATTCCAAGGATGCAGAGCCGCAGCTGGAGTCCAGAACACTTTAATTATTTCCCTTCTCTCTATCACACCTACGAATCTTTATTATTAAACTTGTAATTAACTGATGAGCTGATGAATCGGGTGTGTGCAGGTTAATCACCAAACTTCTGGACTCTTGCTGCTTCGGGACCATACTGAACCCCAGCATTAATGTATTCAGCTTAGGTAGTGCTGTACTGAACGCAGCTCTCAGGGAGTGACATGAACTGCACAGAGAAAGCCGGCAAAGAGTGGTCAGTGATTGATAACTGGCCATAAACTGAGTGGATTATGAAAAAAATTCCCCTGCACTCCCTTTTGGCTAAGATTTTTATCTGTTCCTATCTGCCCAGATGTTTCTTTCATAGCAATGATTCTCAATCGTAAGATGCTCCACACCTACATTTAGATACAACACCTATTATTAACTAGCTTTGCAGAGATATTGTTCTTAAAATAGATGCTGTCAGTGGCTTGGATGAGAATGGTGGGATTGCTGCTTACGTACAGTACAGTACATAATAGTAATCACTCCAATCCAAGCAGTGGTGCTATTGCATTAAATACTGTATTAAACACTATAAACAGCAATCATGAACATTAAACTATTCTGAAATGTCAAAGAACATACAGCATCAAACCTGTGACTCTTGACACTATAAACACTCGAGACTATAATTAGTTTATAAGCACAACATTGCTATTACTGCTTTGGGATTCCTGGGATAAAAGGGATTTTGGATCTTGTGTGTATCCCCTTACTAATAATCTGCTGTCTAGACGCGATCGCCAATTTGTCTTTCCTGTCCACTCCATCATGCTTTTATTGTACTGCAGCACCTTTTGAATCTATTATAGCTTTATTCTGGGATCTATAAGGCATCATACGGTCTGTTAGCCTGAGCTATCTAGTTCTGACACATTGACATATGACAAACTCCTCTGGAAAAGCCAGTTTTGAGATTCAATGGATCAGCCAGTGGTATTTTGGTTTGTGGTATTTGCACCTTTGACTACCACATGACTGTCTTTGTTGATTTGGGCTTGAAAACATTATGTTGCTACAGTGGTGAGACGTTTGTGGCAAAATCCATGTGGCTTGGCAGCTGTTCATTGCAAAGATATGGCAGTAAGCTAATGAGAGTCAGAGTTCATCAAAGGAGTTTAAAGTGCTGTCACAGTGCCAAAACGTGTTATTTGAGAACGAGCTGCGACTATAAATGTGGATTTTCTGCAGTCAGCCGTAGTGAAATCCCCCCAAAAATGGCCGCCAATTAAGAAAGTGTAGCGTAAGCATTGCGTTTGAATTGCGTATGCATTGCGAACAAAGCAGGAGTTTTGCACACGTCCCGTGAGTGAGTTGCAGATAAGCTGCCTGTATAAGCTGCCTGCTCCTGCCACTCATCGTTCAGTCTTCGGAGTGCTGTCATAGAGCCAAAACGTGTTATTTGCAAAT
>JAVSBU010000070.1:2585780-2604983 GCA_033118015.1 Loricariichthys derbyi | reverse complement strand
GTACTACTGAATTTTTCATTGCAACTCAATCGGTGCCATATGGCAGTGCTATGCTATCTGCAAATCTAGACTTACAAGCCTCAAATTTCATAGCTACATAGCTGTCAAAAGTCAATCCAGGGTATTTTTGACCCACGTATTGTTTAAGGAAAAGGCCAACTGATGACCTGTAATTGATATCTTCTTCTGCAGTTGTGCATCTAGTTCTTCCACATCCTCTTCTTTCTATATAGTTGTCACTGGATGTGTGAAATGTTTATTAGCCACTTTTGTAGTTGTGCACCGTCACTGTTCTCTTGCTCATTGTCAAGCCCGGCAGCAATGCCATTCCTTTGTAGGAACAAATCAGCCCTGGGAACCAATTTACTGTTGCTTTCTAGTGACACAAAGCAGTGATCCATTTCCTGTTTCCTGGCATGCCAGCTTGGCACCATATGTGACTTCCAATCGGTATTCAGCACCAGGCGTCGTCCGAACAAAGGTGCCATTCAGCCCTGATGAAACTGGGCAGAAAAACACTTCTGCATCTTCAGGCAAAAAACGAATGCCTACCAGTGTGATGCGCACAAAACCCACGTAGTGGAGATCGGTGACATCCACAATTCAGATCCCGTAATAAGAGTGCATTAGCATTCACAACTTTTTTTTTTTTTTTTTTGCTGGGAAAGTGGAGTCATCCCAGAGTTTCACCCGTGCTTCGTGCTCTTTCAGGCCCTGACACGTCATGAAATTTAGGACTTGGCAAATCGCGGCTTGCTGAGTGACTTACAGCAGGATTCAGCAGCAATAAATTTCGCCTAATGGTCTGAGAGGTTACAAAGTACAGTTCGAGCTTAGAGGCAGAGACTGTGAAGGATCAAATCATTTATCTCAATGGTTTGGTTGTTGCTTGACTGGAATGTAAGCATAGGCCGTACAATCAAATCGTCCACTATAGTTTAGATAAGAGGCCTGTTTAGATAGAGGAGAGTGGATTGCTCTCAGATCTGCGTTTTTCATTCATGCCTGCTCTTAACGTCACATGCAGAATAGCAGCCCATTACTTAAGAGATAAATGAGAGCTGAATTATGTGGGACCAGCAACAGTTTACCTGTCGGATCTCTTCGGCCCGTTTGACGCACTGAAGCACAGGAAGGGGAGTGAGAACGTCTAGTGAGAGCTATAAGAGGGCCCACCAGCGACGACTGAATTCCTGTCTCACAACACTACTTGTTTACAATCCCCAAAGCCTAAGGATTACCTATGGCCCAGAGTTATGGGAGATAATAATTATATATTTAAACGCCCGACGGAAGTGTGGTTAAGCAGTGGATGGCAACGTGAGCCGCCCTGCACAGTAACTGATGTTCAATGAGGAAAGCATCCCAGTCGACTGAAAAAAAAAAAAAGAAACACAGCCAAAGGAGAAAATAGCTGCTAATTTACTCACAATTTTGATGTGTCCAAGAATTGCACAAGAAGAGGCGATACGACTCTGCACACCACCAAAGAGTGCACACATTACTCGCACATCACGAAGCAACGTTTCACCATTCTGATGAAAACATAATTGCTCTGTTGGGGGAGATATTTTTGACAGGTTGCCTTAAACGCGCTGTGCTGCTATTTCACAACGTCGCTATCATTCCATCGATGCAAATATCGCTCGGGCAGCCTAAAGGGAAACGCGTGGGCTAAAAACGCATTTTTGTCATATTTTCAGAACGCTCGCGCTTGAGGGAATGGAATATGGATCCGAGCAAGGAGCTTTTTTTTCTCCCCGTCTCCCCTGAAGGAGCACCTTTTTTCCCACAAAGCAACATCATCTAGGGGAGGTAAAATTGCCAAAAATCCTGTAATCCACTGGAGAGGGATTGTGGTTCCACAATTACAGAGGGACTACCTTGGGAACTGAGAGCTCCCACAACCATTGGTCTGTCAGCAGCAGGAGAAAATGAACTGACATCAAACACTGCACCTCACAGGCTTAGACATGTCCAGCACATAATCGCATGAGGACGATGGAGACGAGGGACCGAGAAGAGAGGGAGAGAGAGGGAGGAATAGGAAGGAGAGCGAGCAGGAGCGGTGCAGGGGCAAAAGAAAGAGCAATGAAGTGCGAGGCGGAGAGAAGAAGGTGGAGGGTGAATGTAGGGAGGGTGATAAAGGAATGAGATGACATTTAGTCATATTATTATCCATTACTTTTAGCAATTACATTGAATTACGGGGAATGGAAAGATCTAATAAGTCTCGAGCAGACAGCATGTTTAGGCTTTAAGAGCACCATCCTTCTCGCACAGCCTGATGCAAATGCACTTTGGCAGCGAGACCCCACCTCCAGAAATGACTGATTTCACAGCTGCACTTGTTTGACAAAGCCATGGCCCCGTTAGCTCATCGAGGCAACCTTCCTGCCCCTTTCTCGCCCTGGACCCTGGAGGCAATCGTTTTGAGACGGGGGTAAGGGGGGCCAAGAAGCCTTCACGCCTCTGCGAGTGTTGAGGTGATTCATTAGGTAAATAGTCTACTGCTAAGAGCTGCATGGCTGCATGGAGCAGGCGGCCAACAGAGAGGTCAGATTTAATGCCACAACACGTCGTCGGTTAGAAAATGTTAGAGAATCAAAATCTCCTTGAGCGACGTGACCTGCAGCCCCGTTCGTGTTGTTTTTACATAACTGCACGCCACCCTGGTTCTTCAGAAGTTAGTTAATCTCGCTAATTCTCCTTCAGCCGTGACCTGAAACACATGTTCCACATCAGCGTGCCTTCTACACAACATATTTGTGTGGTATGTGTGCGGTTGTTATGTTCCAGAAGGCCACCGGCCTAACGAAAGCGCAGACTGATTGACTGGTGATGGCCTGTTTATTTGGATGCTATGCTTATGTAAGGAAAACACAGCGCGGTTTATGAGAGCTTTCACTGCTCACATGTGTAATGTATTGTGCCGGAGGCCCCCAATTTGACCAGAACGAGCCATTGAACAGACAATCTAAGCACTCATAACCTTCTAACAGAACTGCTTTGCGTTTTTAACCTTAACCTGCAGTCATGTTTTTTCGCATAGAGGAAAATGCATTAACCACGAACCTCTGGGTCTGGGCTCAAACTTCTGCACAGGGACCAGAGGCCTCGCCGCTCGAGCAGCTGGTTCTTATTAGGCCTCTGCTCTCTCTCTAATTATTAAAGAGCATCGAGCACGTGCAGAATGGCGCGACTCCAGCTTCAACACCTGTCAGCTGGTTATTAACACCCGGACTCTTCTCACGGCTTCACGCTGGACTCCAGCATGTCCCTCACTCTCACAGACGTATACACACACAGCGCTGACAGTAATTAGACTCCCCGGAGCCCCATCACCAACTTAAATACAGAGCTCATGGCGGTAGCCAATAGATTTGCGTTCTGCCAGAAGAGCATAAGCTGGAAGAACCCCCGAGGTCTTGTCAGGTATTGTTACTGAACTGTAGGTGCCCTTGCATGTCATATTTTAAGAAAGAAATGATGAAAGGAGCCAGACGCTATAAATAAGGAACTATATTTAATCGAATCATTCACCGCATTCCAGTAAGGGTGCAAACGCGGCGTGCGTGCGAGATTTTCCAGCTCCCTGAACATGCAGTTAAAGGGGTGGCTAATTCATAACTGTAATAAGGGTAAGTGACAGGCGCACATTATCCATGTAATTGATCATAAACAGCTTTTCCTGCTTTTCAAGGTTAATTTCGCCAAAAGCATCCAGATTTTGGCCATGCCTCTTTTAGTCATGGGTGTCGGGCCTCGGTGCAGCTGCCTGCTCTATGTCACGCCGAGAAACATCACAGCGAGTTTTCTCATTCAGACAAAAAGACAGAATTGGATGCGTTTAACGAGTTATCGGGTTTAGTGAAAATAACTGTGATGGGAGAGAAACATCTAACATTAATACAAACCTCGCAAATGGCACTCTATTTATTTAGTCTATCATTTCTTTGTCCCCTGCTTGACCCAGCCCTTTCATTTATGTCCTTTATAATGGACATTCTGTTCACCTGTAAACAGAAATTGTAAGAAACTTTTTCCCCGTAGTTCTCAAGAGGATAACACAGTGGTTTCATGGTAATAGGAAGGTCATGGAAGCCCAAGACATGGCCAGCAGTGCAATTTTTTTATATGAAAATGTTGCTGTATGAGGTACTGGTTCGATTTTGCAAAAGTTTTGCAGGGAAATGTCCAGAGATGGACGTGATTTCCCAATTTCTCAATATAAGAATTCCGTCACACACCCCACAAGTATTTATAACCCGATCATCTTCGTGCAACGCCATTTACAGGAGCCTGAAGTTACTACCACCTTAAACATCCAAGATAACTAATTTTTGTCTGGGTAGCTCATTTTATTTGGTCCCACACAATAACGCTCTTCTGCGTCAGCTCCAACTGAGATATTGTTCAGCTTCAGCCCCAGATTACTCAGACTGTAGAGGACAGTAACTCTCTCCCTCCGCCAATCAACTGCGTCTCAAATCAAATACATCTAGCCATAGTGTATGTGGTTCACATAGTTAAAGCAGTATGGACACGCTTTTGTGCATGTGATATATCCAATTATGTTATTAAAAGGACAGAACTAGTTTAATTTTCTCAGATGTCTTCACATACATCTTAATACCACAATGCTGCACTGTAAATATACTTAGATTCGACTGCTACCTGAACTTTCATGGAATTTTCTTGAGCAAATACTGCCTTTCAAATAAAAGAGCTGAATGGCACGAGAGTGGGCTGTTCATTCAGAATCCTCACACTTAACGCTATTCTATAACAGCAAAAGTATTAACTTGTCTGTTATCACTTTAAAACAAACCCTGCCTCGCAGTGAATTTGTGTGTAAGAGTATCAGTGCAAACAACTGCATGCTATTTTTTAAACAGTAGAAAAGGTTGGATTTCTGTAAATCCCCCAAAATATAAAATGCAAAGATTAAAACACAGAGTCACTGCAGGGCATGGCTAGAAATTCCAGGCATTGTTAAAAAGCATACAGCATCAGGACACGTCTTGTTTTTAATGTGATAATGGCTTTAAGCTTTCAAAAAAAAAAAAAGTTTTGTCTCCTGACCTGCAGGCAAATTAGTGAGGTCGAGGAGTGAAGTGGTTCTGACTGTATCCACTGACATCACTGGAGCTAAAGCCACAGTATAGCCACTGTGTCAACCTCAATGTCAAGAGACTTGAGTGATGCTAAGCGCCTGGGATAAAGTGCTCTTCCCTTTCATAAACTTCCCTCTGTTCTCCTGAGCCCTCGGGCTAAGCCTTCGGTCTAAAGGGAAAACAAAATCATTCTTCTTCGTCTGATGTATAGCAATAGTGAGCTAAGTCTATTTTGGTTTTGACTTAAAATGGCTAATCTATAGACTCCCAGTCTTTAATCTTGTTGAAAATGTCTGTATCATTAGTTCTTTTGAGGATGTCCTCTTGCCATCTCGTTTTCCTACCTGCATGGATTTCAGGATTTGTAACTGAATTGATTGAATAGTAGCCATATAGTGATAGGTATCATTGTAATGTCATTATAAGGACCAAATGTCTTTAGGAGGCATGTCTGGTACTCAAACCCAGGTCGCTGTGGTGTTAAGCCAGCATCTTAGACCTGCTGCAGCTCTTTCTGTGGTTCATAATTCATTCTGACAGGTATACATTTAAAATGATTAACATTACATTAATTCTACATTAATATTAGAGATTCGTCAATTGAAATTTTCTTGGTTGTTTTTGAGCATACAACATCTCATTGCCATCTGCAAACTTGCTCAAATTGTACTTTATTACAGCCTTACATAAACAGCTTTTAGTGCAAGGTTACAAGTACAAGCAAAGGTCCTACATCACTACTGCAAGGCACTGAATGCTTAAAACACACGTTTACTCTAAATCCTGGGTAAAAATGGTGTGACATAATTAAAAACACACTATGAGCTTTTAATAAATAATAAAAAAGACATGCACACATAAAACAGATCACATAGACGCACAAGAACCCAAAAATAAACAGACCATTGAGCTGCACACTAAACGTTGAGGCTGGGAAACAAACATGTGAGTGACTGAGCCATGTTTAAAGCTCCGTACGCTCATGAACTGAATTAAAGTGCTGATTTAAGGTTAGTCACAAGTGCATAAGTGTAGGCTAAATGAGACCAGCACAGATTCTGGTCACAGAGATTGGTCAATCATGCCTTCTCTAATGGATAATAATGTTGAACCATCGACAAAATGCAAACCTTATCTCTACCAGTAATATCAGTAGGTGCTTATCTGATCATCATTAGCATCACGCGAGAAACAGACCGCGTCCTCCCAGTAACTCTAGATTTATTCATTGTGAGCGAACGCAATGGGGATGTAATATTTCACCTGCACTATTTTCTTTTTAAATTTCTCAACTGTGGGACGTCTTGCAGATAACCCTTGGCTGGCTCGCGAAAAAAAAAACCTGTGCCCAGAATAGCAGTGGTATTTAATAACTGTGTTCGGACTACATGGGGTATGTTATTAGAGTAAATTACCTCCCCAGACCATCCAATGGACTGTTTGGGTGGGCACGGCCGGCCACCCATGAGCGAGCACATTAAAAACGCCAGGCTGTTGATTCTGAAATGACCATTTTACCAGAATGAGTGAGTTATTTAGGACTGAGCTTGTGAGTGACCAGAGAGGGCCTCTCTTGAAAAAAGCGGGATGCTAAAAGGAAAGCCCTTATACTGTCCTGATTGCTTAATTAGTTTCACCCACTCTATGAGTGTAATAACAGTAAATGTGCTGACTTTAGCTGCTCATGATTAGGATCAAGCCTGAAGCCTGCTGACAGAGACAGGTTTGTTATGAAGTTGGCCACAGCACCGACTCTTCAGATTAGCCTCCTCTTGCCTTCTCCACGAGGCTCCATTGTGAACAGGCATGGTGTGAGCCAATAGTATCCCCAGACCCCACAGAAAAAGTTTGGTTTGCGCATAAAGAGGGAAAAACTTCACCCCATCCATTAAAACTCCACCCGAGCCCCTGATATGTGTTGCGGCAAGGTCGCTAATTGGAAATGGCAGTTTAACAAGAGCAGGCTGAGCCTCGGCAGAAGGGCCATTTGATCTTTTTAATAAGGCCGGTGGCTTGTCTCGTCTCATTTAGATATAAATCCTCCAGTTCAGGGTTGTGGGAAGCTGAGGGCTAACCAGCAGCACAGGGCAAAAGGGGAGAACCAACATGCAGAAAAACACGCAGCAGACATACTCAGACATACTTGGGCTCATGTAAAACACACATAATGAGAAGAAAATAATTCAAACCAATCTCAGTATTTTAGAGACACCACTTGACCATAACATGGGACAAAACCAGAGAATTAAATAGAAGATGGGTGGCACAATCTCATTTACTCTGAATCTAATCTGAGAAACTTTATTACTTGCTCTGTGCTCAATGAATTGGAATAACGTGGGAAGAAAACAAAAAAAACAAAGTCACTATTATTCGACACAGTCTGTAACGTGGATATTTGTATGAAATGAATCCGGTTTCTGCTGTGTGTATGTGTGTGTATAAGGAGGGGTCTGTGCTGAGGGCAGATTGTGGTCATACCTGCGAGTATTTGCTCAACAAGTCCCCGATGACAGAGTGGACAAGGTACGCTGGCCAGATTGGAAAACAATACGACCCTTGCACCTCCTTGTCACGATGTGTGTAGCTCTGGGAAACAAGTGCAGGGTCGAGTGGTGTAAACCAATGCTGGGCTGGCCCATTATCCAACTGGGTCAACAACCAGGGGGCAAAAAAGATCAGCGCCAACACTGTGCCACCTCAGTCAACAGGAGCAGCTACGAACATGCCTCCTGATCAAAACAAGCCCGTCATGTTCTTTTTGGTTTAACCACGCTGCTGAATATAGGTGTATTCACATCTTTTGTGAAGTCTTGAAAAGATTTCTGGATGCCCTCCAGGAAGGATAGGAGTATAGACTAAATAGGTCAAATGTGCATTTGAGCTGCTGGTCAAAAAAGGCAGACAGGTAGGGGCACCCGTTCTTTGTGCTATTGTGGTTACCTGGCTGGTTTGGAAACACTCTCATCATTGAGTCAGATCCTCTAATCCCCTGGTTGCATGGGGAGGGGTGGAGACACTCAATCTGCCTCTGTGTTGGGCCAACGAGATTTCCCTCTTTAATTAATTTGGGATTTGTACCGGGAGCAGAGGTCAGATGTGATGAGAGGCTCAGGATTGATTTTCTCATGTTCAATCCCAGGGCCCCATTATACGGCACGCAGAAAGCCAGAGTGTGTGTGCTTGCGTGCCAGTCCACGTCCCTGATAGTTACCGGTGATAAATCCACTTGAGCGAGAGCGCCGAGGCTGAAGGAAACCTTTCACTAAGCAGGATGTGAGGCTCAGAATGCTGCCTGGCATTATGAGTTCGACTGCGATCATTCAAACTCGGTTTTATGTAACAGCCAAAGTGAGAGGCTTGATACTTTTACAGTATTTAACAGGCACCTTCAAACAGAGCAGTCCTGCAGCTAATACAATCGAGGGTCCAACAGTGGCAGCCTGTCGGTGCTGGGACTCGACACCTCAACTTTCTTGTCTAGGCCAGTACTGTGCCAGCACAGCCCAGAAGGTTAATTTAATTCATCTGGACACAGGGCTTAATTGGGAGGAACATTTTGTCACTCATCTAAGTGACTTCTTTATACTCAGCTAGTTAGGAGAATGCCCGTCCCTGAACCGATAAGGGGACACTGAGAGTACAACTCTTGTCATCTTACAGTGCTGTGATTGCAGCTGTTCCCAAATCCTATCTAAATCCTATTGTAATCAACCGCCATGACAATTTGCATATGAAACTGATCACCGGTCCCATTGTTATGCAGATGTGATATAAGCCTAAGGATGAGAGACGAAATGTTTCTCCCACAAAAGCTTTATGTCCAGACGAACCAGACTAACTCACACTTGCACTTTCAATGGGACTCTTCTTGCTTGACTGTTCTTGGAAACCTAGACATCGATATGGCTACACTGTCCGTTTGTGCCAAATGGAATAGTTTTCCATTCATTGCTTCTCGCTTCCTCATCCCCAAGAGCAAATCTGTAATTAGTTCCTGTTTATCTGACCCGTGGCCTTATCTGGCTTTCCCCCCAAAACATCAGAGAGCACAGGCCACTGGAGGTCGGGGGTCAAAGCTATCACGGTCTTGCCCCTGGATGCCGGCACATGTGCCTACGCCGACTGAAACGGAGATCACAGAGCTGCACCTTGCACAAGCTCGGCCTCCCAGTACCCCCCCGTGATTTACGCCTATGCCTTCTGCAATTAATTACTCCAGAGAACAGGTGTTATGGCTACACTCTTGACATCACTTTCTAATTAGATTCAGCCTGAATCAGCTATTCTTTCACTTAGAGGCCACAGGATGGGGTCATGGACAATTCAGATCTCCCTAGGGCTCCTGAGAGGCGTTGCAAATCTTAAATTTGCCTGCATTTTGATGGTCCACGGTGGTGATGGTCAAACTCCCATTCCACTTAAGACCAGTGCAGTTTTTCGCTCTCAGGGCTCCCTAGTCAGCTTCCACTGGGTTTGGGGTAAAAATATATCTCCCAGGCCACCTAACACACATTCTGATGGGCAGCAAACAGCAACCCCTTGATGATTCTTCCATGGATCACATATTAAGGGAAACATTCAGAGACATTCAGATTCAGAGGTGGGGTTGGGGAGGGGAGAGAAAGTGTAATAAACCACTACAGAATAAATATACATAGCAAGCACAAGAAGTTTCCTGAGGGGGCAAGCCAGCCGTGGGAGTTACAGCACTGCTCACTAAATTATGGATTTGGTTTCTGGAATAAGGAATTGTTGGCAGTGGAGGTGGCTGGGTGTCTTCTTTGCCCACTCAGATTTCCCCAACTCTGACTGAATTGCCGCATTTTGCTCAAGCTTTTTAATTCCTGACTTGTGGATGTGGCATTCTGGGAGAGCTCTGTGGCCTTTTTGTAAACTATAGGGAATGTAGAGTATATACCCTCAAAAAGACGTCTTCAGTGATCTCACTGTATAGTGTCTAATAATTGCAGGAGAGAAAAAGTGAGAAAACTAGTGTGAAGCGAAGAAAGGATTTTGTCATTCCTACATTCACAATAGTTGATGGACTGTTTAAGTGGGTCCTGAGCCCATTTTGGTTGTTCTAGAAACAAGGTCTGGGACAAGGTGTTAGTCTGTTACTATGCATCACACTAACTCATGCTTACTCAAACCTAGGGCCAACTTAGTCTGGCCAATCCACTCAGACATGTTGTTGGAAGGTTTTTGTTAGGAGAGAGGAAACCAGAGTACTTGGGGGAATCCCACCCACAGACACATGGAGAACATTCTAAACTCCACACAGAGAAGAAGGCAGAGAAGTCTATCAGCGCAAATAATTTAGTACCCTCATACAATCCTGATATGCAGGTGAGCAAAGGTTTCATCAAATGTTTCCAGCGTAGGCGTTTTGGCTCAATTAGAGGAAAAACAATGCGGCATCTGTAGCAAACCAGAAGAACGCAACCGTTTGCTTGCATATTAACATGGCCACTAAAGGCAGAATCAATGTTTTCACAGCTGAGAAACTGTTGCTTGGAAATTCCTGATATAAACAAACCATGGATCGCAGTCAAAAGCTACTCTGGAACGCAACAGGCACTCGCATGGATCGTTTTTGCACCTGCAGTCTGGGTAAGAGCTGGAGCGTTAGGCAGCTACACGCATGCTCTTCCACAGTATCACCCGTAACCCCCCCCCGTATGACCACGCACTGACCCAGCATGTCTGAATCACACTATTAAGAAGCATTAAATAAACACTTCCACTCCTAAAAAACTATATAAACTCCATGGAACTGTGTTTTCTGGACCCACAGTGCTTACTAATGCTCTTGTCTCCGAATGCAATCAAGTGCTAAATCAGAAACGGATTCTGACCGTGTCGTGTCTCTGTTTGGATACGTGAAGTAGAAAAACTTTTTCCTCCACCCACTACGCAACCACACCTGAGCTCTGCTATTGAATTTCCCATTTCCAAGTGTAGCCTCAGGAGGCTGATTGGCACGTAATTGTCTTCCTGCCTCTGGCCGTCGACCTCACGCAGTCGACTCGGCGGCGCGAATGCGTGCCACCTGTTCCATCAAAGTGCGACGCTCATGCACGGTCCTGTTCTGGATCCTCAGCTATCTATTTGGTTGGTTTTTCTTACCCTCCGGCATCTCTAAATGTCCTTCAATGGGCCGGAATAGGTCTGGAGCAGTGTGTTGTGACAACATGAGCAGACTTCCTAGACATAGCACTGGGTGGTGTGGCCTGATCCTCCTAGAGAATATGCTTCTCTTCATAAATTGTCAGCAAACAGGTAAAAAAAGGAAGTGAGATATTAACAGTATATATACATAATGCTAAGTTATCTATCAGAAAGCTCACACAACCCTGTAGTTAGCTATAAAAGTGTCAATTAAAGAGCAAACATCTGTGAATCATGTGACCCCTGCGGTTAGGTGAGACGCCGACCCAGGGTTCTTTGTGAGAGCTAATTAGCCTTGCCTACAAAACATAGGATTCATTTTTCAAGTGACAGGTTGTGCATACCTACCTGCCAGTGACCACCGCCAAGAATCCCACTTCCTTTTCTCTTAAATCCTTCGGTTTCACACCGCAAAACGGTCCTGTGACTAGAGATGATTAAAACCGTTATTCACATCCTGCTTCATACTCAAACTGAGCCCCGATGAGATTCTGAACCAATAAACCTATGAATCCCTAGCTAAAGAACTCACTGACTCATAATCTCATCCATAACAGTAGACTCACTTAAGTGGATTGGATTAGTTTATCAGACAGATTCTAGTGCTTGAATTTTAACTCTGGGATCCAGAGGATATTCTACGCTAGGATTCTTGGAGCAAGCTCCTTCAGTGAACTGCCATTTCGAGTAACTGGCTCACATCCAATATTTGTATGCAGTATAAAAAACTGAAATAAGTATTTAGTGTGAGCTCCCCTTACACTTGCAATAGCAGCATTTGGCAGCTTCTTCAATCCTTCTGCAGTCTGAAGAAGTTTGATCAGGAATGCTCTATTTTGGAAAGGTAGGATCCAAGAAATCTATTTTTATCTATAGATGTGCTAAAGATCACAAAGAAGTGGAAAAGAGGATTATGGCATGACGAATCCAAGTTATATATGGTCATTATATCTAATAAAATTATATACTATTAAAATACTCACCAATAAAATTCTCATACTTGGATTTACATTCTCAGTCCTTGTTCTTATGAGTATTATTGTAAACAAGAGTTGAGCCTGAACAAAGAATATTTTGCCTCTAAGCTTGCCATGAAGAGAGGGCAAAACGCTAAACTGCAGACACTGTGACAACTTTCTTTCGACAAAGCTCAGCAGCAGACCTGAAGCTAAGAAGTAAAAGAAAAGGCCAGACGAATCTGAAGCCACAATCCATTGATAAGGCTCTGCCTCCATTCTCTGTTGACTAAACAGGTCTGTGTCATCCAGTCACTGAAAAAAGGCTTAAAACCCTTGGGCATTTTTGGCCTCCCCATGTTGCTAAGGTGCAACCTGGAACTGACCTACTGGAGAGTAACACACACACCCAAACACACACACCCTCTTTTCTGAACATCTCTCAAGACTCCATCATGACCAACCAGTCATGTCTGACGATGTGCCTGCAGGCCCAAAACAGATCAGTTCGGCAGGAATCCCATAAAGCAGAGATACAAAAGGAGGCCATCCCTGGTGGTTAACAAAAGGAAACTCCTGGCTCTTCGCTAACTGTGGCCCAAGGACATTTCTCTATGATTCGGTTTCGGCTTCTTGGGTGGCTGTGGATGGAGGGAACCAGCAGTGGCAAAAGCAGTGTCATGAGGGAATGTGCTAATGTCTAAAAACAAGGCCTGGAGGGACAGGCACTGAGCTGAGGAAATGCATTAGGCTTAAGCTGAAAACCAAGTCACACTGCAAACACCCCGCACAACCGATCGATCTCTTAAGACCACCCAAATCAGTTCAGCGGTGTTCCATCTGCGCCAGGTCCCCAGGGCTTCTGAATGCTGCTGAATGATGCGTTTTGCTTGAACGTCGCAAAATCACTGCTCAAAATAACAATCGTGACAACGGCGGCGGCAGCGTGCTTTCCCTGCTGTAGCGTCGCGTTCGTCAAACCACACTTCCCACAGTCCATCACTTGCTGCTCAGGCCTGTGATAATAATGTGGGTGCTGCGTCGGGAAAAACTCTTAAAACGAGTGGAAGAATGTTTACCACAAGCGTACTTTCCAGAAAAGTATTCCGTAAGGCTACCTAGAAGAATTCCGTTTACGGCTGAAATAATTGGGCGCCGAGCAGAAAACGCCACGCCGCTCTCTCAAGAGACCAGGATGTGCACACTTGGGGAGAGATAAGCTTAGGTTATTTACTATTTAACTGTGTCAAGAGGGCTTTAGGATGGGCACTAGGTAGTCAAAACATAGGTGACCCTTTAGACCCCTGAAAAAGAGAACGAGAAAATTGCCTGAGGGTAATGTCACAGAACAGGGAAAATAGACAGAATGACAATTCCATACAGGAACCTGATAAAGCTCTCTCAAACTTTGTCCTTCTTAGAGACCACCTAGACATTAAAAGACCCCATCGTGAATCTTCCCAGTTATATGACAAAGGTAAGTGCTGCAGAGTTTAGTGAAACACAGCTGGTAGTTCTGCCTGTAATTTTCCCAGAGGAAGAATTAGAAAAACACCGATGTGGCCGATCTAAACGGAAGTAGAATCATAGAAAAATTACCTCGTAGTTTTAGTCCCATGAAGAAAGGGCTCAAACAGAGCTAAGCAAAACAAAGCAACCGTTTTACCTCGGCTTACATCCACATAAAATACTCTGTTAAAAGACCTTTACTTATTCAACACTAACTACATATTCTGTTTTCTCTCCGAGCTCTACTTCGGCATCCAGTTCCGGCTCCAGTCAAGCTGTTTTACCATCATCGGTTCCAGTCCTCGTACCATTACTCAGACCACATCAGAGGCAACAGCTCCCCCTCCCTTCCACCAGCTGACTGATGATGAAATGATAATAGATCTTATCTGCTAAGGACACAAGAACCTACAGTGATTCTGTTTACTGGATGTTGTTATACTTAACATTTTAATTATATTTATTTTATAGTTGTATATTCTCTTTTTTATTATACTATTCATAATAATGTATTATCTATAATTTTTGTCTATATATTATCAGATTTTATTTTTAACTACTACTAAACTTATTAGGTAAATATTTTAATTCTTACATATAACATCTAGGCCACCCAAAGAGGTCGGGTCCATTTGTGAGTTTTGGTCCTCCCAAGGTTTCTTATTTATAATATTTTGGCAGTTTTTCCTTGCCTCTGTCGCCCTAGGCTTGCTCAGTTAGGGCTCGTTATAAAGCCGCTTTGAGACAGTTGTAAAAACGCTATAGAAATAACTTTGACATTGACATAAAGCACAAAAAGATGCAGTTACTGTCAGGATCCACGCCAGATTTGTTTTGATTAGGCGTGGGCCTGATGTCACAGCTGAACCCAGCTGAATCAAAGCCTTGCATATTGGGTTCAGCTGTGGACGGCTTATAAAAGTGAGTCGCGTGAACCAGTCTTCACGGGCCATTCGTAAAGGTAAGATCATTTCTACCTCTGTTGGCCCGGCGACCGTACTGATTCGCCGTAGCTTGCATAGCCGATATGGGTAGTTTTGACGGGTTTTTATTCGATGCGTGGTTTCCATTTTTACATGCTAGGCACGTCCCAAGCTGGTGTGTTGCATCCCGCATATGCTGCACAGCCGCGGGATGCATAGAGGGTACACTCACCTTTCTCGCTCATGGCCCCAGAGGAGGTAAGGAATGAAGGTATCGCCCTTCCTTTGTGGGAGGGAGGGTAGTGTAAGACCTGGAGGTCTGAGGTAATTCAAGGGTGTAGTTTGTTAGAGTAGGGACAGGTAGTTGTGACTCTGCATCACCCGACCTCCTTCGGTACCCCCTGTGGGGATACTGCCAGGTTAGCCTTTACCGCAGGCAGGTCATCACTTGGGGCCTGTCCCCTTGCTGCACCCTGCCATGCCTCATTCAGACCTTCCCTTCGTCCCAGTGGTTGGTCGGTTTGGTACTTCTGGCCGTAAAAAGGGGTCCACAAGCTGTGGATGGCCGGGCTGGTACGCCAGCCATACAACCAGGTCCACTTCATCTCGGACGTGTCCTAGTCGTCGCCGCATGCCATAGCCCCGTCGGCCTTTGGAGGTTAGCCATTTGTTGGCCTTTTTGTTTTAGTTTTTTGGGCTTTATTTATGTTGTTTTGCTGTTGGTTTTAAGATGCCTTACCTTACAATCAGTAAAGCCTACCCTTATTCATGATGCTGTCTGTGTTTGGGTTCACCTCGCCCCCCACATTGTAATAGTTACTGTATGTTTTAATGAGGCAAAGTAAACCTAGTTAACCACTTCCTGTAGAAATGTGGTTTCTACAGTTCTTTCAGTGTTACTAATAAACTCAGCCAGTTTGTTTTAGACAATCTGCCAGCTGTGCTGCTTTAAAGAACAGGTATCAGATCATAAAACTACTCCACAGCTCTCACCTGTTCCTCGTTGGACTCTTTGGCCCATTGTCTCTGAGTCACTCTGAGTGTTTCACTTAGCTGAGAACTTGGAACGCTCTGAATATTGAGAGTTTAAGACCTTGGGTAGTTAAATTTATTGCTGTTGTAATTTATATAGACTTGTTATCTTAAGCGACTGTTGTTTTAAGCCTCATACTTGAGCAGATGTGAAAATTAGGCCACACGTAGAGTGCGTTTTTGGATCTGGTTTGAGTTCTTTTCTGCACTGAAAACAAAATGGGAGGAAAAGGACAGATAAAAATAAGCTGGACAATAACCATAGGCAGAGCTTCTGTGGAAGTGTCAGGAGCAATTCGAGGGGTGGGACAAGCAAGTAGAGTCAATAGAATTACAGAGTGATTAAGCAAACAGACGGAGAACAATTAATTCTTCATTCAGATTCAGCTCTGGGTGATGTGCTTGATTGAAACAACTGGTCAAATCCATGTTTTAGAGGTGAGGAAAGACTTGACCAAAGCTGCTAAGGAACAAAAAATATTTCAGACTCATACAGTAAATGAATCCCATGAGAATCCCTGAAAGCTGAGGGAACTCTTTCCTCTTACTTTCAGCCACATACAGCAGCAGCCGATGCGGGTCGGCGGCTTGACCCGAGTGCCAGCAATGCAAGGCGTACGAGATTGGAAACATCAAGCCATGACTCCCAGACTATCTGTGCACTTGTTACACAGGATCTGAGTTTAGATCTCTTTTTTCCTCAACCCTTGGAACTTCATAAGCCTCATCAGAGCTAATTAAGTTCCACTTGGCTTGGCCCATCCCTTCTTACTTAGACGTTGAATCATTTACTGGTACATTAGTCACCAGAAATTCAAGAGTGCGAGGCTACATCAAGGGCCCCGAGTTATCCGGCCACACCGGTCCAGGCCAGGAGCGATCCCAGATAGGGTTACCACCTCTGTGATTAATCGGGAGCGTTCTGACACAGAACTTCAAACTACAAACGATGACATAGTCAGACGTTCTACAAGTATACTGAGCGAGAGGAGAAAAATATGTGGTAAAAAACATTGATTACACTTGCAGGGGCTTAATTATTAACATAATTAGCACATAGTTAATTTAAAGTTTATCACATCGGCCCAGTCGGTTCTCTCATATGCGTTATAATTCCTGCTTCTTATAGAAATCATTTGTGTCAAAGATCTTGTCTAAAAATTATGGCTAAATATTAGTAGTACAGTACTATATAGCCAAAAGTTTGCAGATGCTCAAAAGTTTTAAGTCAATATTTATTTCTAAAGCTCTTTTTACAATCATCTCAAAGGAGTTTAGCAAATATCTAGGCCCATAACCCTAACTGAGCCAGAAGGGACACGGGCCGTGTAGCGTATGACCAGTATTCAAAATGAAACCCTACTTGCTATTTCAGCTACGCCCTTCGCTAACAGGTGCATGGAATTAAAGTCAAAGTCAAATTTATTTGTATAGTGAGTTTTACAATGGAGCATTGTCTCAAGGCAGCTTTACAACTTATGTTATTCCCAATTTGAACAACAGTGGCAAGGGAAAACTCCCTAAACATTAATAGGAAGAAACCTTGGGAGGACCAAGACTCAAAAAGGGGCCCATCCTCCTTGGGATTAAAGGTATATCTAATAGCCAGTAGGTTTACAGAAATAACTTAAAGAAACAAACACCACAGCATGTGTTGCATCAGCCACTGGAACATTGGCTCAGAGAGAAAAGAGGAAGTACAAAATCTATTGAAAAAAATAAAAATTTTGTACCATTAAGTGCAGCATGAGACTTCAGCAGCAGTAACTATAGCTAAAGAAAAAACACAGCCTAGAGGGATCACATGAGACATCAGCAACCCACCTCCCCAGCAATCAACAAACTTATGTGGTTGCATAAGACATAAGAGAATTAGTTAAGATCCACGCAACCAACGCAAATCCATAAACACACTGCGGCAGCATCGCAAGCGGTACAGAGGCAGCACCGGTACACTAAGCTCACAGGACGGACTGCCAAGTGCTGACGCTTATAGTGAGTAAAAATAGCACATTATTGCTTGCCACACTGACTACCAATGCTCAGACGGCCTCTGCAAACAAGAACTGTTCATAGGATGATTGAGTTTCCGTGGTCAAGCAGCTGCACTTGAGCCTAAGCCCAACTCCCTTTTGGTATGAGGTGCTCAAAGAGCAAGATGTTCTAGCGTCCACATACTTTCAGATGACAGCAAAGTCTGTTACGCCTGTCACGCAGCAGCTCTTTTTGCCTCTTAAGCAGGCCTATCTGTCACCCAAGGAAAGGGGAGGGTAAAAATTTGGTATTGTTCCAACTTCCCAGACACCCACAGTCAGGGATCTTGTTAACAGGATTAGCACGCCTTGAATAGCCTTTCACGAGAAACAAAAAAGCAAGACCTCTCTCGACGAGGGCCTTTGAAAAAGAGCCTCACCAACACTCTCTAATTCCGCAGCCCCTTCATTAGGAGAGTCCTCATGCTGGCTGTCTGAGAACAGCTGCACTGATGCCGGAATGACAGCATCAGCATTCATTCGTTTGTAAAACGAAAAAGAAAAGAGTAGATTTTCTCATTTAAACAGGAGGCCACTACAAATGTGACCAAATGAACCCTTAGCCGGACAGGGGAGGTCTTTTAAATCCACTGATCACTCAGGGTACTTGTCTCTACATTCGGTTTGCAGCCTTCACCACCTCTCTCCCTCTCTATTATTGACCCGATGTGTCACGGCCCGTGCAGCCAGGCGCCCAGGACGCCAGGGCTGGCACCTTTCTCTCGACAAATCCTGCTCATGATCCTCCCTATTACAGCTAGCGAAAGGTTATGTGACCAAGACAACATTCCCGAGCGTGATCAGGATTAGAGAGTCAGCGCGCCGGCTGGACCTGTCGCCAGTAGCCCTTGTGAGCGCTTAGCACCTAGCTGTCCACGATGAACAGCAACAAACTGGCGTCTCATGCTCAAAAGCCTAGCGGGATTAGGAGAGGGACGCTGCCGTGGCGTTTGGCACTGGAGGTTACCGGTTAATAACGCAGCCTTCTCTCTTCACTCCGTAGCCTTCAAGCTCGAATTTTAAGATTGTGTTACGTGCAGCATCTATCGGCACACAATTCAAAACCAGTTGTTTAAAACCAGCTTTTATTCCAACTTGACGTCATGTTCAAGCTCGTTTTCCACTCTAATCACTGCCGTTCCCTAAAAATAGTTTGCCATTTCGCAGCCATACACGTGACCCGTCCGCCACATCTGAGTCTGTGAGTGGCACCGCGGAGGCTATGCCTCTGGCACGGATTCCACCCTGATCCCGACTGGCACCTCACACCGATGGTAACTTAATCTTTCCCCTGATCATCAGTCTCCCACCTCCCCACATGCCTATTTTTGGCCCACGCGCTCGCTTTAGGTTAGCATTTCGAACCTCATTGTCTGTTGGGTTGGATGTGTGTGTGTGTGTGTGTGTGTGTGTGTGTGTGTGTGTGTGTGTGTGTGTGTGTGTGTGTGTGTGTCTGTGTGTG
>JAVSBU010000070.1:2572110-2585680 GCA_033118015.1 Loricariichthys derbyi | reverse complement strand
CACACACACACACACACACACACACACACACACACACACACACACACACACACACACACACACACACACATATCCAAACCTGCCCCCCACACGTCGCACCGCCCCTCCGAAATGCTGCAGGAGCGACTAAATGCAGCGCTCAGTGCGGCTCGCGCTCACAGAGCTTCAATTCACACTGAACTGAGCTGAACTGAGCTCGTGCTGGAGCGAGGCAGATGAACGCGCGCCGCGGCCGGGTTGCGCTTCCACGTGCCGATTACGCACCAACGAGAGCGAAGAACTGATCATGCGCGACTCATTCAAATAAAGGACATACTCTCGGGTGGACTCACCTTACCGACCTGCCAACTTTTATTTTTTCTTTCTGTACACGAGGAGTGTTACTCACAGTGCGCTCTTGGATATGCGGATGATGAGATGGATTAATCGTTTTTAAAGAGGAGCCCACTGACCTCTCATCGCATCGCATCGACCCCGTTCTCCTGTGGATTGTGTTTTTTATTTTTGTTTCATCCCCCCCGTCAAGATGACCTCGGGCTGCTTGTTAAGATCACTACTGATGCTCTTCCTCGCGCTCCTGTCCGCAAACGCCAGCAACTGGCTGTAAGTGAACAACCGAGGTTCAGTGCGGGTTTATTTAGCTCAGGATGAGCATGACAGCCGAAAGATAAGCAGATCATCTGCCAAACATGTTGCATCACGCCTGCAGAAAGCCATCAAATTCAGTCTGTCAGACTGTAATTTAAGGCCATGCGCATCCTTTGGTGTTTATTGCTGGGTAGAAAAGTTTAGCGCCCAACTGGGACTCAGCTTTATGTGCATGAGACATGCTTTATCTTTTAGGTGCAATAATTGTTTCTCAATACAAAACAAAATCACCATAGTTGGGGGAAATGGCAATCAATCAGGGAACTCGAAAACCTTTTCAATGCTTAGTTTTTAGGAATAGAAGTACACTACTCAAAAAATAAAGGGAACACTTAAGCAACACAATGTAAATCCAAGTAAATCAGACTTGGAGGCCACACACAATACTCAGCTTCATTTTGACTTGTTGTTTTAAGGACATTACATCAAAGTTGGATCAGCCTGTAGTGTGTTTTTCCACTTTAATTTTGTGTTAATAATTATGTTAATAATTGTGTGGTTAATAAATGTGATTTCCATTGATGATTTTTGTGATTTTGTTCTCAGCACATTCAACTTTGTACAGAACAAAGTATTCAATGACAATATTTCATTCATTCAGATCTAGGATGTGTTATTGTTCCCTTTATTTTTTGAGCAGTATACTTGTGGCCCACTTACCAGGCTACTGACCAACTAGCCAAGTTCAAGAATATGAAGGAAATAATATCTAGTTTAGGCCTCAACCAGCAAGGAGCAAATGTGTTACTTCCCTCCAAATAGTGGCACTTTCTTGTAATCCTGTCTGACATAGAGCACCAGGGATTTCCAAGTAACCAACCAAAATAAACACAGCAAAGCATCTGAAGGTAAATCCTAAAGCAAACAGAACTATTTAATTGGTGGCACGCTACTTTGTCCTACTAATCTGTGGTTTGAGACTATATTTCCTTGCTTTAGCGAGGTCCTAGAAGAGCCGTGTTTGGTTCCTTTACAGCTTTTGGTTTGGTTCAGTTTGTGGAACTAAAAAGCTAACGAACCACTGACTGAAAGGTGAAAAGGTTTCGTATTTGTTTTCAGGGACTATCCCTGGTATTATTTTAAAAAGCTGTTTATCTACATGTTCAACGTCTTTTATTTGTGCGGTATTTAGTCACGCAGGTGGCATTCACATCTTAAAATGAGTTCTCACTTTAAAGCTTTAAATGCAGTCAGACCAAACGCAACACTTCCCAAATTTGGAGTTTGTAGCTAACGCTCTTTAAGATCCACCTGTGGAAAGATACTATTTGGCCACTTTTTGAAGTTCTTTAATAGCTTGCAAATACTGCAGTTTGATCATATTATAAGACGTGGATATAAAACTTTATTCAACGGTATCTCAACACTGCATTATCCTATAATGTGTCAAGAAGCGTTATTAAAGCAGCGTGACTGAAGAACCACTTGATGGATAGGTTCCTTATTAATATGACCAAGGGCGAACGATTACTCGGTTCATTGTAGTTCAGGAAAAAATGCCTAAACAAGCAATTACTGGAAGCCTTTCTCCTATGGCATCTTCTCTGGCATCTTTCCTCCCCCTACAACTTTACAGGCTAAACGATACAGAACAGGTTTGGAAGGACGAGTGATTTACAGCAGTGGATCTCTATACGCACCGTGGTTTGTCCCTGGAGCGGGATTGGGCGCTATGGGTTTTGCCCTGTGTTTTTGGAGAACTGCTCTAGGCGTGGTGACAGCTCTCAGACATGCACAGGCACGCAAGAGAAAGGGAGAGAGAGAGAGAAAGAGAGAGAGAGAGAGAGAGAGAGGGAGAAAGCTATTTACCTGTCTGCAGAAATATGATTAAACTGACAGAGCGATCCAAACGGGAGCTGCATGAAGCAGGTAGCAGCAGGCAGCTCAGGTAGCGCTTGGCAGGCCAAATGCGCGCGCGCTGTGTTTTGCGCATGAGCTCACGCGGGATGAATTTACAGTGGATAGACCTTCTACAAGTCTGGCATGAATTATAAACTTCTGAAGCAGAACTGGATGGAGGAGGCGCGCAAATAAAGCGATGCAGCCGATTTCTAAGGCCGTGCGCAAATGGGTTGAAATGCAAAAAAGCGCGTCTGCACTAAACGTTAAATGCATGAAGTAGCTTATAGAAATAATCTATTGATACGTTCCATTATTAAGCTCCATGTCCATGTTCATTAAAAAAACACAAAGTGTTTTTAAACACTTCTTTATTTTTACTTTGGTTCTGGGAATTTAATGAATCATTTTATTTTCTAACAGTTCTTTAAATTTAATTTCAATAGCAAGAGGCTATAAAGAATAACGTTTTTTATTTTTTAATATAAAATAATTGCATCTCTTTGAATACCGTCCTTTATACCCTTCATTTCTTTCTGATTGTGCATGCGCATTAGAGTCTTGCATGGGGAGGAGCTTTCATCGTTACAGCTCGTGCAGATTTTGGTTGTTCTGCACCTGTGAAATGGTTCTCTAATTTAAAATCGACTTATTCCTCAATGCAGTTTAATCCAACACCACTTTAGTCGTTTTACCAAACTCATGTCTCGTTATTTAACCCTGCCATCACGCACAGAATGATTTTTTTGGGTGCTACAGCCCAAATATATACCAGTATCACTGATATTTAGCACCAAACACACAGTGATTAAACCTTTTCTTCTGGGTCTAGTCGCGATTTCATGCATCAGCAGGGTCAGTTTACAGCACTTGCACCGTATTTAATGGCATTAATCATTAATGAAGCGGTGCCAGTGTAAAGAGTTGAATCATTAACGAAGGGATGCCAAGTTAATGGGCTTAATCATTGAGGAAGTGGTGCCAGTGTAATGCCTTCAGTCACTAATGAAGGGAGGCCAGTGTAACTGGATCAATCAGACATGAAGGGGTGCCAGTCCAAAGGGTTTAGACATTAATGAAGGGATTAATGGGTTCAATCATAAGAAAACATGCCAGTTTAATGATTTTGGTCATTAATGAAGGGATGCCATCAGGATCAATCAGCAGAGGTGCCAGGTTAATGGGGTCACCCATTAATAAAGGGATGCCAGTTTAATGGGCCTTATCATATATGAGGAGGTGCCAGGTTAATCAATTCAGTCCATAACGAAGAAATACCAGCTTAATGGGTTCTATCATTAGTGATTAGATGCCAGTTTAACGGGTTCAGCCATTAAAAGTGCCAGTTCAATGATTTCAGTCTTTACTGAAGGGATGACAGTTTGATTGGCTGATCACATATAAAGAGGTGCCAATTTAATGGGTTTGGTTATTAGTGAATTGGTGCCAGTTTAACAGGCTCAGCCATTATAAAAGAAGTGCCAATTTAAGGATTATATTCATTAATGAATGATTGCCAGATTAAAGGGTTCAGTCAGGGGATGCCAGTTTAATGGGTTGAGTTCACAATGAGGGATGCCAGTTTAATTATGTCAATCAATAATGAAAGGATGCCAGTTTAACGGGTTCAGCCATTAATAAGAAAGTACCAGTTTAACTGATGGGATGCCAGTTTGATTGGATTTATCATGGGTTTATCACATATGCCAATTTAATGTTCAGTCAAGAAAAGATGCAGTTTAATGATTTTAGTCACTGATGAAATGGTTCCATCATATATGAAAGGATGCCTGTTGTGGTTCAGTCATAAGAAGAGCTGCCAGCTTATTGTGTTCAAATCATTAATCTCAGTCGTGATACTTGTAAATAAACTACATTCTGGTTAAGATCTGTATTTAAAACATGAAACGAAAGCCTAAAACTGAAGAGGGCCATGGAGAGGCTTTAGTTCAGGCTCATGGACATTTTGTGGTTGGAAGAGCTCAATGATGCAGCAATGGTTTCTTTTCAAAGTTTCCCTTGGGCTGACTGAAAAAATAATGCGTTCAGACTCCTTGGAACAGGAATCGTTCAGATGTCTATGGATAAGTGCTCTAAATGAGATTATAAGGCAACCTTACACCGCATAACATTTAGGTAGAACACGGTTTTCCTCAGGACTCTGCTCATTCCATCTGTTGTTTGGTTTTGCTTCAGTTAGGCTAACAACACATTACAAATTTGATTACCACCACCATCTATCTCATAGCTCACGCCTGACTGAGCGACTCCATGGCGCAGCACCTGCAATGGAAAGAACAAAGGTTTGAACCACCTGACAGTCAATAAATAGTGCACAGCTGATGAGCAACACGAGAAGAAACCCCTAATGCGAAATATATCCTGGCGCCTAAGGCTGCTAACACAAATAACACCAGTGACAACAGTTCAATGAAGTTGTCAGGGCTGCGTCCGTACTTCCTCCTGAGGGCCTGAGCCACTGCTACGTAAACTTTCTCATCTAACTTTGTTATATTAGTAAACCCTAGCATGATTGGCAGACAGGATTGAGTCAAGGTAAGACCTTACTGCCAGTTGGTTTTTGAATTCCAGGCTTCCTTTGACTTCCACGTGTTGTGTGGTGCTTGAGAAAAAGGGCCTGCTTTTGCTCGACTTAATTTATCCTGAAAATAAAAGTCACCAGAGCTGGGTCCGACCGCAGCAGACCCCCTTCCCGTGCCTAGCTAGCACTAATAATCGTGCTAATTGCCCCCTTTTGCCGACTTTCCTCCACGTATTCCTGTATATTCCTGACTTTTTCTCAATCCATCATCGCCGCTCTGGATCTGTGTTTTATCATGTGGAACTTGCAAGGGAAGCTTTGCGCCTGTGGAACGGGGCTTTGTGCTCAGCGAAAAATCTTTTCTGACTACGGAAGGGTGACAGAAATGGGGTCGATTCTGAGGGGAGATTTTCCTTGGCGCCAGATTTCTAGTGATGTTTCAGGTGGCTCCTAGCTGTGCGTTTAAGGGAGCGGGAAAGTTCCCAGAAGCCGGCGGTGATGCAGTGGTTAGTGCCGTCACCTCACAGTTCTGAGATCCCTGGTTTTATCCTGATCCCGGGCTCCACTTGTGTGGAGTTTGTATGTCCTTCTTGTGTCCATGTGGGTTTTCTCCAGGTACTCCGGTTTCCTCCCAAATTCCAAAGACATGCGTGTTAGGTTAATAGGCGGTTCTAAAGTGCCCTTAGTGTGTGAGTGGATGCACTCTTAGATGGATTGGCACCCTGTCTAGGGTTGTTCCTGCCTTGTGCCCTATGCCCGCACCGGCCCTCCTGCGACCCTGACCTGGATAAGTGAATAAGACAACATGCCCAGAAGCTTGCGAGATCCAATCCCAGCTCTCTGAGATGACTAAAGATCAAATGAGTCTGTAAAAAAGAGAATTTGCATGTTTTTGTGCCATAAAAGGGCTCGAGGTATAAACATTCCCTCTTATGTGATGGACTTTGGACAAGCTTTCTCCATTCTTCCTCACCGTACCCATTGTGATGGCTGGGATTCCAAACTGTCGCTTTTGTACAACATGGCTTGTAGGCAGGAGCTTCAACAACACCTGCAGTACCAGACAATTAATTGGTGTTTAGTAGAAAAGGATCTCAGAGCATTAAATTAGTACTTCAAAGACTGTCAAAAATAATGCTCAAGGGGAGAAACTGAGAAAAGACTGCCCTCTAGAGTTACATTTATAAGCAGTGCAGAGATTCTGTCCCGTCCAGAGACAGAAAGTGTGCCGAGTCCTTGCTTAAGGTGGACTTAGATGATTTATACGATTCAAATCCCACACGTACAATGGCCCAGAAGAGACGACAAGTATTTAAATCACTCAGAAAGATCAGACAAATCCCTTTAAAACCCCGGTGATAACTGTTTTTGTTGTAGTTGGATGCAAAACGGGGGATCAAATCAAATCACACACTTATAACAAGTCAGGCTATAGCAGTCACACTTCAGTTGCTTAGCATTTTAAAGCTGAAAGATAGTAAGCAATGCATCAAGCATCTGCCATTGGTTGTGGGACTCACTAATGAGTTCCAAACTCCCTATAAAGGCTATTTACACCATTTCTCAGGAGGGTTCCATGCAAAGGCCCCATTTGTAATTTGTCTCTGATAAGCTGTATGAGGTCAAAACATATTTTAAACACTGAAAACACAGCAGTCCGTTTGCCTTGCCAAATAATCCAAGTGAAGGTTTCGTGGCTCACAGACTCAGGATTGATGGAGGTTTTCTCCGATTTGTCGGGGTCTTTCCCCTCACAGTTTCCTCCACCGGAGACAGCAGATGTTCTTCCTTCACAAGTGTCTAAAATTATGTCATAAAAACAGGTTGGCACTGGTCTCACACCCCTGGTTTCATGGCTAAATCTCGGCATGTAGGCCAACAATGCTGGGTTGGGGGTAAGCACACTACCAATGGACTCTGGGGCAGCAGAAAGTCATAAGGGCAGCTTTATGAGTTTGACAGTTTGGGGGAGCTGAGCCAGCTGTGTTTGTGCCGTCCTCAAAAACCTTCAGCTGGAAGGCAATGGGACTGGATGTGCATAATTAAAAACTGAAACTTTGGAGGGAACAGCACAAATAAGGCAGGGTAAAAAATGGGATCCTAGAAGGACTTCCTGTTGAAATGGATTGTGAAATGATTCCAGATAAACACGCCTATCAACTGGCTATCACGAGCTTTTGGCAATGTAGAGCTGACAAATATGTAAATAACAAATATTGTTATAAACATGAGCAATGCTAGTCCTTGTGTGGGTCTCCTAATTGTTTGCGGACATCTCAGGCAAGATGTGTGTTTACCTCTCTCTATTTATGCTGATATCTCTCTCGAGGGAGCAAATGTAAACACTGGTTTAGCACTGCAAAAAAAAGCATCGGCATCTCACAGCTTCAGATTCAGCAAATGCGCAAACTCTTACGTCTTTCCAGTTTCTCAATCTACTTAGAAAGTGCCACAGAGATGTAGTGTCTGGAATCTTTATGAGACCTTCCCCATCTCTAGTTCCTGCTGCGTGTTAAGTTGCGCCAGCCTAAGCCATGTGGATCTTGCCGGCACTCGGGGGCTAGAGCGATGTAATTGAACGCAAACATGTTACAGAAAGGAAGCAAGCACTGCTCCCCGGCTGGAATTCTCTGGCAAAAGAAATCCCGTTCCCGCCACATCTGCGCCCGTCGGAATCCCACAGTCTCTATCTGGCTGTTTTGTTAACCCTAGCAAGTGTTCGAAAACACAAAGGCGAAAGCCAGTGTGAAAGAGGGAGTGAGAGATAACAGAATGCTCTCCAAGGTCTTGTCAGTTTTTCCCACGCGAAAACAGGTTTCAAAACGAGGAGAAACCCTCCGGCGCAGTTTATATCAGGTGTTTTGCTTCTGAAAGGCTACGCTGCGAGGGTACGAGCAGCTGGTTCTCATATTCTCAGCTCCCAAACCTGCTTTGATTGCTGCTCGCCTGTGGTAACTGCAATCACACTGAGCGCAGCAGATATGAACTTGGGCTAAACATTGGTATTTACATACAAGTAAAACCTTTTAATATGGGATTCTTCGGGATTCTCCAATGTTTATGGCAATGCTGATTTCACTTCAGGTTCCAGCTTCTACAAGGCTGAGTGCACACTACATTGCCAATAGTCTCCTGACTGCTGAATATTCAAAACCGCAGGCTGTAATAGAGACGTAACAGTGTTAGAGCTACGAGAGCCTTCCATCAGATTTAAGGCTTGGCTTATGCTGGTGTTGATAAGTGAGCAGTGCTCTATGCAGGCCAGACGCTTTATAACTTAGACAAGCTCCAGTGGTGAAACTCATTTCCATGGTGCTCCTAATGAACTATCTTCTGTGGAGTAATCCATTATTTTAATGATGGACGATTTAGGAGAATGAGTAGCCTAACCAGACTGTCACGAGGAGTATGGGGATCATATGGGAAAGATGGCACCTGTGCCCAGTCTGGTGAATGATATCATGCCACTTATGTGAAGGACACACAGGAAGTGGATTAGGATGGTGAAGAAGAGGTTATCAGGCGAGTGCAGAGTGCTGAGATGAGTGTCTCTGGGACAAAATTAGGTCTTGTCAACAGCACAGAGAGCTCAGGTTTGACCTGGCCAACCATGTGGATATAAATATGCTCTTTTTAGTGTTAGAGAAAGGGACGACTTGGACAAACATGGTCCTCAAAACCAGGACAGAATTTGCATCTGTACTGGTGAACTGGTAACATGTGGTACTGGTCTCATAGCTTAACCCAAATCCATTTTCATGGAGCTGACAGGCTTCCTTAACAAGTGGTGTGCCGTAAGCATATACTCACCACAGAGGCAGCCGTTTCTACACTTATGAATCTTTCTAAAGGATTAAAGCTTATTGTTAAGTGTACTCACTATGAACTATGCTGAAACATGTTCAAACAGCATCTGTAAATGTGAGCAACATTTATAGCTTGTCTCCCAGCATCTTGAGTGTACCCAAACAAATCCTCATACAAATTTGCATAACATCTACACTGAATGGAACTCAGTGTAGGGTGATACACTAGTATATAACTGACTGATATCTCCTATGCAATTTACAGTATAAATCAGCTCACAAGACTGGGCTACCCACTCCCAGTGTTTCTTTACACTTTTTATTTTTTAGCTGATTTCATATGTCTTCTTTCATGACCTTAAGCTAAGCCAATTTCAGCAGTAAATGTTTAGAAGAAGCTGGCTGTTAAAATAGTTTCTTACAGCAATGACCCCAAATGTAGCCCCGGTAAGCATGACTGAGCATGACTGGTTTGTTTTGCTAAGTAGTTTGCTATTTATTTTGAATAACTGTCCAAGACGCTAATAAAAATTTGAACGTTTTTCACTCTGACCGGTTACGGACTCCCTCCATGCTCGCATGTCGTAAAGTCTGGAGCGAGTTTTGGTAGTAAGCGTCCGGCGAAGACAGACACTTTTACACTTGTTTAAGATACTTGTTTAGACTCCTCCTGAAGTGGGTTGAGCAATCAGATTTAAATCTTGAGTGAATTTATGCCTGTGCTTTGTTTTTTAACGACTGGCCATTTGGTTGTGCGCTGCATTCGTCCAACATACGTAGTACCCAACATGCTATTGCTTTAACTCTAAATAAAGCTACAACAAACTGCAATCAAAAATTTAAACACAGCAGCCTGAGTGGTCCGTTTAATCAAATTCAAGAAGGTTAAACGCCAACTGAAACACAACAGATGTGGTGGAACCCGGACTCTGGAAAGTTAAAACTCCGGTCCAACCATTAAGTCGCTTTTATCTTCTTAAAGCCTAAATTACAAACCGGTTCTCAAACGATTTGTTTTACGCACGCATCCCCATCCACAGCCATTAAAGCTCCCAGAGTAACTGCTTGTTTGGACGAGGAGGCCTAAGTGTGTTTTTGAAGGGTTCGTGAAATGGCCTATTTTTATAAGGTGTCGTTAAAAGAGAGCTGAACCCTGGCCCACTCGCTGAAGTCTCAGTGATGCCACAGTCCTCGCCGCTCTCACGTCACAGAGTCTCTGACCTGTCTGCCCCGGAGGCGAGAGCCAAAGATAATGTTACGGCCTCCCGGTCCTCCTTCTCCTCGGCACCCCTGTCTTCATCCTTAGAGGAACTGCACTTTTTCAGTTTGAACCCTGATTACGTTAACGCTTAAACAAACAGACGGGTCGCCGAACTCACGGAATGATGTTCAACCGCGTCAAGTGGTCATGTCAGGAATATTTATAGGAATAGGATAATCCCTTATTCCTCCTTCCAAAAGATTCTCGTGGTTGTTTCTGACGTCAAACGCTTCCTGAAACCTACACACGGCTGTGGTTATTAGCCTCGCAGACTGTTTTCTTTATTTGACCTTGTGAACAACCCATAGTTTTGGTCCCTTCTTCACTATTCCCTACATTCCACCTAATAGATACAGCTCTGGAAAAGATTGATGAGAGCACTGCAAAATGTTTCTCTAGTTTTATTATTTGTAGGTTCTGTGTGTTTGAGTGAAATGTATTTTGTTTTATAAATTCCAGACAAATTCCAAATGAAAATATTTCTTTACTACAATGTAAAGAATGTATGCAATGCAGTAAACCAGATTAAAACAGTTACTGAGTTATAAAAAAAACTGAACTTTCTGAGGCTTACATGGAGGAGCCTCAAAACAAGCATGAAACATGCACGACACAGTAAAAGCAAGTCGTTCCTCTCTGATGCATATAGCTGTTTTAAGTTTGGCTACAGTTAAATGGATTACAGAGAACATATTAAATTACGAGGTGCTGAAATCTCACTCACTGCCACCATAGCTACATAGCTAGACTAGAGTGCTTCAAATGGAGAGAGAGCAATACTCATTAAAAACACCTAATATTTATAAATAAATAGACAAGGTTTCAATTTGCCTGTTCTGGACATTTTAAGTAGAAAATGTTTACATACATGGTGAATCTGAACTTGCATGAAAATAGACTAATACAGAACTACTGAACTTTTGAACCCAGCTCTGCACGTTTGAAGCATGCGTAGACACATGCATCTCATCTCCACCCTCTCTTCTCTGAAGGTACCTGGCCAAACTTTCATCGGTGGGCAGCATCACGGACGAGGAGACCTGCGAGAAGCTGCGAGGCCTGATACAGAGGCAGGTGCAGATCTGCAAGCGCAACGTGGAGGTGATGGATGCGGTTCGCAGAGGCGCACAGCTGGCCATCGATGAGTGCCAGTACCAATTTCGCAACCGGAGGTGGAACTGCTCCACTCTCGACACCATGCCCGTCTTTGGCAAGGTGGTCACGCAAGGTACGCTCGATTATAGGCTTTGTTGCTTGTGACGCGATACTCAGATCCCTTTTTTTTTTTTTTTTACAATGTTTCTATATCTTCGACAGGCACACGGGAGGCTGCTTTCGTCTACGCGATCTCCGCAGCGAGTGTGGCCTATGCCGTCACCAGAGCGTGCAGCAGCGGCGAGCTGGAGAAGTGCGGCTGCGACCGGAACGTGCATGGCGTGAGCCCCGAGGGTACGGAGTTTTGGAACGCTCTTAACACCTGGTTATTAATCAAAAAGACAGAGGTTCATTGAAGTTACAAAGACCCTCTCATAAGCCATAAAGGCACTTGTCATGAAGATAAATGAATGATCATTCAAGAACGTAGAAGGAGCTCCTCTTGACATATCCCATTTCGCTGTCTGACTCTCTGTAGGTTTCCAATGGTCAGGGTGCTCTGACAACATCGCCTACGGCGTCGCCTTCTCCCAATCCTTCGTGGACGTCAGGGAGAGAAGTAAAGGGCAGTCGTCCAACCGAGCCCTAATGAATCTTCATAATAATGAAGCAGGGAGGAAGGTAAGGCTTGCCGAATCTTAATTGAACATCATTCCAAGGCGATTAGTAACTGAAACGACTTCATGAAGGCCCACAGTGAATCACCTTCAACACTGATAACCCATGATGTGTAATGACCCTGCTCCATTTAAGAGAGACATACAGTCTCAAGGTCAAGTCAAACCCATGAATTGGACATGGGAGAAACTCCAGGTCACATTACAACATGAAACTTCCACACCTGCCTGGAGCAGGAGGCAGTAAATCCTGTCTGACACAATTAGGGTTCAGGACAAGCTCATTTATCACTGAGCTTGGTGGGGGAAAATTGCTGGCCTTCACAGTAGAGAATACAGTGCAGTAAGACGTCTTGGGGGAATAAAATTATTGACTTGTAGAATGTTTTCCCATCATTTAAAAGGCCATCATAAGGTTAAGAAACCATTTATTAACATAGTTTTTTCAAGAATACCTCTTGTTCTTGGAGTTGTTCTTAAGAAATTACTTAAGATGTTATATATGGCAAACTATACAGGTTGTTGCACTCGGTACCGGTCCGTTTCCAATACCAGTGAGTGTGGATTTGCTGGACTATCTATGCCACTTCATGTGTGGCCGTGTGATTGTCACCAACAAATCACGCATTTCTGTTCCTCTCCGGTTTTTCCCTAGGCAATCCTAAACAACATGCGGGTGGACTGCAAGTGCCACGGTGTGTCAGGCTCGTGCGAAGTGAAGACATGCTGGAAAGCCATGCCGCCCTTCCGCAAGGTGGGCAACGTCATCAAGGAGAAGTTTGACGGCGCCACTGAGGTGGAGCAGCGCAAAGTGGGCACCACCAGGGCACTGGTGCCGCGCAACTCCCAGTTCAAGCCCCACACGGACGAGGACCTGGTCTACTTAGACCCGAGCCCTGACTTCTGCGAGCACGACCCCAGGACGCCGGGCATGCTGGGAACGGTGGGGCGCTACTGCAACAAGACATCGAAGGCCATCGACGGCTGCGAGCTCATGTGCTGCGGCCGCGGCTTCCACACGCAAGAAGTGGAGGTGGTGGACCGGTGCAGCTGTAAATTCCACTGGTGCTGCTACGTCAAGTGCAAACAGTGCCGCAAGATGGTGGAGAAGCACACGTGCCGGTGATCCAGTTGACTCTCCTTCATCCCACCCACCCTCTTGCCTCTCCTGAATTGAACTGAATCAAAGAACTCACTCTTAACCTGCCTTGTGAAGCCAGACCAAAGGGGAAGACATCCATTCAGATTTAGTCCATGAGACAAGGACATGGGATTTAAGTCTAGGGGCAAATAAGAGTTCTTCCTCCCCACCCCCCACTTGAGAGTATTTTTCTCTCCGTTTTTGTGGTTACTTTCTTTTTTTGTATTGTTTTCTAACTTATTTGTTCAGAGAGTGTTTTAAATTCGACTAGCTCCAATGGAAGCAGTGCTGAGAGGAGGACAAACGGACAATGGGGTGGCTGAAGGAGATGAGAAAAGGGACTGAGGGTCTTGACTTCCCCTCCCACTGTCAATGCTGCTTTAGGATCTGGAATGACGGACATCAAGGGAATTCCTAACAGACTCCTAGAATGAGATGGTGCAGTCCAGGTGTACATCTACGTTTCTTCATCGAAAGAACCGTGGCATTTTTTTTCTTAGATGGGTGAGGCCATGATGCTGCTTCAAAAAATCACTCACAATGTACAGCATTGATATTTTA
>JAVSBU010000070.1:2464873-2487517 GCA_033118015.1 Loricariichthys derbyi | reverse complement strand
GTGTGTGTGTGTGTGTGTGTGTGTGTGTGTGTGTGTGTGTGTGTGTGTGTGTGTGTGTGTGTGTGTGTGTGGAGAGGGGGCAGCGAGGAGGGGTGGGTGTGTATCCGAGTGCATGTGTGTTTTGTCGAGTGTGTCTGCAGAGCCGCTGCCTTCGAATAGAGTTTGTCCTTGTGTTCATACCATGAAAGTGGAGCTCTTAAAGGCCTGTTTAAAAAGGGACGCCCACCCTTTGTGGCCAGTGTTCGGTCCGCTGTACTGAGAGGCCTTTGTCCCCTTCTTTCATCTGGCCTCACAATGGACTGGCCCGTTTGAAACACAACAGTAGATGAACTGCGCTGACAGTGTATTAAGTGCGGATGAATTGCCAGTGCGAGGCATAGATCAATGTCGTTCAACCTTTGGCGCACACAGGGCCCCGGCCTTGTCCTGGTGGAATAGAACAGGTTGCTGTCTGTACGGGCCAGAACCTTTTCACAGCCTTTAATTATATTCATGTTTTGGTGAAGCAGAAGCCTTTTTACAATGTGTAAATTACCATAGATTGAAGAGCTGCGTCTAGTGTCGCCATTGCGTCTGTGGGAGCTTAGTGTGCAGTAGGACAACGATGTAAACGTGGCTTAAACGTAGTATTAAAAACAATTATAATCATGAATCGGTGTGTATCTCTGTATCTGTAAACAAAACATTCTCGTAATGAGCAGCTGTGTCATTAGTAATGTGTAGTAACTCAAAACAAACTGCTTAGGATGAGACAATGGCAGAATGGCATATCAAAGCTGTCCCCACGGTCATTTCTTCCAGCTTCCAATCATTAAAGCACTAAACTGCCTCTAGATCTCTGTAACAAGTAATCTGTAAGTCCGTCCTAAAAAATGTCAGGCAGGATGATGAACGGTTGCGTGCATAGAGGCCTACCTCCGACCCCATAATCAGTCAGAGACTCTAATGGCAGCTTAGGGAGGCTTGTTTACACAGATCACAGTCTCAGCCACTTAGTAAGAACAACATGGGTCTAGCATGTGCTAAAACGCTGTCCCAAGGGGGGGGGAGTGCCGATCATAACAGTATCTCTTAACTAACACTGTAAAAAATTTAATTGATTATGACTGGTTTGGACTATTTTTCTTCCTTCTTAGCATGCCTTTTTACATAAAATAGAAAGTGCACATAAAGTGCGAAAGGCTTAGGCCGCCATTAGATTAGATATAGCGGTGTAATGAAAATGAAAATCCAGGAAATTTCTATGCAGTATTAGGAAAAGGAAATAAAACATGAAACACAGCTTCTACAGGCTAGAGTAGCAAGTCAACAGTCTGAGGAAGCTTGGATCAGAAATGTTTTTTCAGACGCAGAACAGGCTAAGATATGCTAAAGCTCCCAAAGATGCTGGGGATCCAATCATGGACATTGTTATTGTATATTGTATGAAACTACACATCCAATGGTGGTTTAAGACTTTTACACAGTAGTGCATGCCCTTATTTGTTTTGTAATAAGTTTGATTAAATACAACAAGAATAAATGACTGACAAATAAATGCAAGTCCGATCTTCATACAAAACTGGAAACATCTTGATTTTGATCGTTTTACATTTTTTTAAACAACTCAAACAATCAGTTCAACTCTGTAAACTTCCCAGGTCTGGTTTAGCAACCGACGAGCCAGATGGCGCAAGCAGGCCGGAGCCAATCAGCTGGCAGCATTTAACCACCTGTTACCTGGAGGGTTCCCCCCTACAGGAATGCCAACGCTGCCGACCTACCAACTGCCAGAAACCACCTATCCTAGTACCACCCTCTCTCAGGGTAAGAACTGTTCACCCACCGTGTGTATGTGTGTCGTTATTGTGTTAACATAGCATGCCCTGCTGTTTCAGATGGAACTAGCACGCTGCATCGGCCCCAGCCTCTCCCGCCCTCCTCCATGCACCAGGGTGGTCTCTCGGCTGATAGCAGTTCGGCCTACGGTCTCTCGTCCAACCGCCACTCCTTCTCCAGCTACTCCGACACTTTTATGAGCCCGTCAGCTTCAAGCAACCACATGAACCCGGTCGGCAATGGCCTCTCCCCACAGGTCAGCCCAAATCGAAGCCTCAGCATGGTTCCGAGAGTGGTGTTAAAGTGTTTTGTTACATAGGAGTCACAATTTGTGGTTATCACACCTACACTGTAGCTGGGTACGGTTTGATGCACAAAGCTTGCTGTTGCCCCCTGTTGTGTGGGGGCTGTAAATAAGACTGAAAAGAGGAACGTAATGTCACTAAACATCACTGGTACATTGATAGTGATTCAAAGGGACAAAGGGCAGTATAACATTGAAAGTAGCTGTGAAACTTGTTGAGGATATACTGATAAGTTCATGCTTTGCTATTTTCTTAGAACAGGGTATTACTGAAGGCGATTTGATGCCTAATTGCCACTGGAGACAAGAGGTAGTATTAGATTAGCCTCAGACTGCGAGCTTCCACCACTTTGTTGCCCATCATGCGGGTTTGCTTGCATGCATGAAGTAGTCAGATGGCTTTGTCGGTGGCTTTTCTTCCATCTTACCGAATGTGTTCTGCCCAAATTCTGCTCAACTCTGGATTTTATCCTCCCTGAAAAATGAGCACCAAGCAGCGGCAAGCGCTCCCTCATAAAAATAGATGAAAAATGATGTATATCGATGCAAATCAGATGCGAAGAGTGAATTATGCACAATTACCCATCAATACCGGGCAGTCCTGCTGACCCTCGCCAACAAGATGTGGCTAACAAGCAGAAAATAAGATTGAAATGGTGTGTAAAGAGTTGAAAATGAATTTCAATGCTGCATTTGTCCACAATTACCCCCTCATTCACACATGGTTTATTGAGAGTTTTTCTCCGTCTCATTCTTTTTTCTCGCAACCACCACCAACCCACCGCCACCCCCATTTACTCAAAGCAGATTGGGAAACATTCTTGGTATTAGCCCTCTTTTTCACAGAGAAGAAAGAATTAAGGATTTGATGACAAAAAGGAGCTTTTCTCATTGCTCTGGCAGCAGAAGGATAACACGGGCTCCTCACCACGTGTGCGATTGTTAATCGTTTTGCTAAGCGCTAATGCTCTCCTGCTCAACCTGCGTAAATGCGGCAGCATACAGAGATTTCTGCTATTAACGTTCCACCATAATACCAGATGCAGTTTCTGCTGCCTCCTAAATCCTACAAAATAAGTCCTTCCTCCTTAATAGCCTGCTGTGGATTAAGAAAGGGCTAGAAGTGAAAGAGGAAATTAATTATCCTTTATCTTTATATCAAGAGTTGGTTCATTGGTTCATAATCTTTTAAAGGCTATACTTGTAGAAGATTATGAACACAGCAAAACACAGCACTCATGGATCGTACGCCCTTGAGTGCGTCTCTATGTTCAGTCATGAAAAGCAGCGAGGAGCGGTAAATCTGTCACTCATCCTTTCTGAACCATGTGGTAGAGCCATCAGCCTCTCATTGGGCCGGAGATATATGTCCAGCCTGACAGCGAGAGCCAGAGTTCAGTCTCCACTCAAGCTCTCTGCGCTGTCAGTGCCAGCACTTTCACACGAAGCCTCCGGCCGAACGCATAAATCCCTGCCACATTCGAGCATCTGCTGTAATCACTTACTGCTCAGTTCCACATCCTTCCCATAACCACTGATCTCTCAGCTTCGGTCTGCCTGTTAACTTAGGGAGAGGTACTAAATGCTCAGCATTTCACCGATGTTTATTGTATTAACAAAAGCTCTGTTTGGCTTGTAACTGAGCACTTTAACTGGTAGTGTGTTTTTTCACTGGAAAGTGTGATGTGACTTCCACAGAACAGACACTGGTTGCTCCCAAGGTGGTCCCATCAAAAGTCAGAGAATGACCCCATAGAGAGGTATATCAGTTTGTCACCTCTCCTCCGGCAGCCTATAAAATTCCAATTCTACAAGTGGTACCTCTTGATTCTCTCAGATAAAAAACATAACGGCTACGCTGAACCTCTTCAGACAACATCTGTTCAGCGGAGATTGATGCACCACAAGTCATTTATGCTTCTGGCTGCTTTTAATGGCCCAGGCCTCGTGGGTAACGATTGACCAGAATATTTGTGATTCCCAGCAAATGGGTCGTGGCGGCCCAGTGGCCGGCTGTAATGGATCCCCGCTGATCCCGGGACGGACGTCGCTGTCACCTTCCAGTTCCATAACCCACCCAGACACAGTGTGTTTTCTCATTACGGGCCGGCAGGAAAGTCATCTGTGCTCGACGCTGTTGCTGTTAGAGGTTCAGAGCTGGGCTGTGATGTTAAGACGAGGTCGATTAAGGCGTGCCTGCCTGGACTAGGGATACGGACCAAATTCTTTTTGTAGCCCCCATTTTTCATTTCATAGCCCAGCAGGTGCTGGATGGCAGGGAAGGAGAAGAAGGACAGTGGAAGCATGGGTTGGGAAATAACGAGGAAAAGAATCTTTGTTGCGATTCCTTCCTTCCTTCGTTATATCAGAGGACAGTCCTACTTGGTTGTGTAGATTCGGGTGTAGAGGACTATGTGTACTACATATTACAAAGCTTTTATCTTTGGAAGCCTGTACACACACGTTTCCTGGGTTCCTTCGCCTGTATGCAAACTTGTAAACACTTAACATTATCTCTTTAAAGAGGTTATGAAGGCACTCGGTGAAGGCACTGAGATGGCTTTGTCTGAGCTGGATGACGGGGACACCTGCTGGGAGAGAAGAGAATGCAATCTGGCACCGATAGCCCAGTCCATAGCCAAGCCGTGTGCCATGTTACGTCTTTATGAGCACCCTTAATGATATTGTGATAATGTCAATACACAATCTTCAATATTGGAAGATTGGAAAGGATTTCCTTTGGGATACGAAGGTTATGTAAAGATTATTAGATGCACGATTGCGTCTACGATACAAGTCTCCTGTATCCACTTTAGCAGAAGTGTTGCCTTAACGTGCATGTGTGCAGTGGAGCAAGCCATGTAGTCTATTTACGGTTGGACGGGTGGATGAGCTAGGATAGGCCGACACCAGGGGGGCTCACCCGCCCGCGCTCCACGCTTTGATCTGTGTCCCCGGGCCTGTGCGTGCCCGTGCCGTGCCGAGCGCTCTAACGCTATCCGTTGCCGCTCTTCAGCTCGCCACAACTGTCTGCCAGAGATAAGGCAGGAGAGACGCTCCAAACCGAACCGTTCTCCCCCTTCTTCCTTTAATGCAGCCGAATGCGTTCGAGGAGCCTGTTCTGGCATTCGGCAGCACGGAAGAGGAACTCAAGGAACAGTTCGGAGTTTGCTTTCCACCACCTTCTCCAATGCCTTTCCTGCATATGAATGAATAAGCGCTCAGACGCCCCCCGCACTATTAGACGCAAACGCACTAAGCTTCAGACCGGGCACCGTGTCAGTTGGCGAGCTCTCAAAGAGGATCAGCGCACAGCGCATATCTGTATTTGTACCTCCGTGTACACTCCTAAAGCTCGAGAGAGGGGGGATGGAGGGCTAATAATTAGAAGCTACATTAAAGCTGATGCTGTTTATGTTTTGCTGTAATGGAAAAAAGCGGCATAAGAGGCTTGTGAAGAGGGTACGAGCCAAGAAATTTATCCAAAATCGCCCCCATAGGCAAAAATCTGCTGTACTTTTGACATTAGGGTGTTCTGTATCTTCAAAAAAAGTCTCGTTATCTCATACCAGCCAGTTTTTTATTTGGACTGTATATGAATAAGAAAAAAACTATATACTATAAAAACTTGTATTATATACTTACCTATAATACCATATGTTCTTGTTCATCTTAATTGTCTATTAAACGTTCTAAAAGGGATCCGCCATGGAAACGCGGTTTAGTACTTCAAAATAAAAGTCCTTGGTCCACACATGCAGATAAACTGCAAAAATATAACCAAGTGGCATAACCAAGCATTTATTTGAAATAAAACATGCATATTATTCCTGAAACATTTAAGATAGAACAACCTCAGGGTGGTGTGAGTCTAAATATAATGTCAGTACTAAATTCATTATTTTGATAAAGATTTTATTTTATTTAGCATTTATTATTGAACCTTGTGACGGACTGGTGTATTAGACCTGTGCCGGTATCATTGACTAAGACAAAATGGGATGCCTTTATTATTTTTATTATTTATGTAGGATTTTTGTTAGTACATGGTAATTTAGGTTAGTTTTAATAATTTACACAAGTATTAGCAAATAATAATCACAAAAATATATACTAAAAATCTGTTTACGATTAAGATTTGAGATTAATAGTTTAAAAAAGGTATATAACTTTTTATTTATCATTTATACCATCCATGTGCATAATAAAACTTATTTATTAATAAATTATATATATATAATTTATATATATAAATTATAAATAAATTATTAATAAAAAATTATTAATTAATAAATATTTATTAATTAATTAAACTAATTTTTCTCCTATTTTGTGACACATGCCACTGCCAATCAAAAATCAAACAGTAAATAATAATAACAATAATAAAAAATAATAATATTTTTCTTATTTCACACCATTCTGGGTTTTGTGTTCTTACCTTTAAACATCTGATACAGTTCATTTCTATATTCCTGTATTCCTATATTCTATATCACATTTCATTTGACCGTCATCATCGTTTTGCTCTTTCTTTCTCCCTCGCTTTTTCTCCCACTGCGTTTTTACGGAGAGGAAGAAGCTCTTTTCTTGCTGCTCGGATAAAAGGCTAAGGCGGACAATAAAAATGCTATTTAAATGCAAGACTGTTTGTATGCCTGGTGAGAGATATTTTCCCTCTCTCAAAACTGAGCTGGCGCATCCTGATAAATGGCAAATATAAGGGAATGCGATTTACATTTATCTTGCAGAAGCAGCTAATATAAATTTGGGGAAATCCTGGAAGATGGGGATTTTGTGGACAGACATAGAGAGAATCATGTGCACCGTGGGTCCCCCACCTATATTGTACAAAGTGCTGGTGGAAGGCATGGTGCATGTGCTCTGATTGTATCTCGAATGCCAATTACATGGAAAGAGACTTACAGTCATCATAGTTTTGTCAGATTTGCAGCCACGATATCTGTATCGTTAGCATAAGCTCATCTGTGGAGGCAGGTGGAGGTCAAGGGGTTCAGGCATGTCCAGTTCATGCCCCGAAGTCCACAAGTTCAGTAGGTCATAGGGGCTGGAGGTCACCGTCGACCCCAGCAGGCGTGGGTGAACCTGCCCTGGAAGCCCCAGCCATTTGGACAGCATCCCCTTGCAATCTGCGTTCTGTTAGTTCCACATGCCGCTCTGACAGGTGCGTGGACGTGATTAATACCATGACGAGTTCTCGCTCACGCACGCTAGCACCCCACTGTTAGCAACCCCACAACGCCACTTTTCCCCTTTGATGCTCTTCTAAGACTGACCCCTCATCAAGAGATACAGCCCGGAATGAGAATTCGGATTCTCTTCGATACCTCATATGTAGAGTTACCATAAAGCTACCCATAGATCTGGTCTTAACTTAGCTAAAGAGAAGAGCAAATTTTTAAATCTAGGGTTTAAAACATTTCAGTTACAAAGATTTATACTTGTATATGAGCTCTTTAGGCAAGATTATTGTTTGTCTTTTCTGGCTACAAAAAGTTTGAATTATGATAAAATTTCTCAGGTTGCTCAGATTTGCCATCACGTATTTACCTGCTGCTGAGAAAATAATGGTTTTATAATGACTAGACCTTCTTGCTAGTCCATTATTTTGCGGCTTTGCACTTACAAAATCTCGTAGATCATTCAGGTGGTGTGGTGCAAAACAAAAGCAGAAAGAGGAACTGAACAGGAACTGAAGAACTGAAGAACCGAAGCAACCTTTCGGATGAGAAGTGAAACGTCTTCAAGAATCTTCAAAGCAAGTCCAGTTGCTCTCTTCTACCATCCATGGTTACTATGACCTGGACGACTGAGAATCTTCACAGACCAGAAAATCATTCACAACACTCACCCCTACTGAACCCTCTGGTAGATGGGTATTGGACGTCCTTAACCCTCGCTCAACCAATACTGAAAATTTTAGCATACAATTTTAGTACAATTTTAACCTCGAGTTGGAACGACAGCTGCTGGAAACAGCACTTCATGAGATCCTGGGTTCGAACCGCAGGCTGGGCGTCTGAGATAAACTCAGTTTAATTTCAAACGAATTCGTCTCCCTTTTAGTCCTCTTGATGAATTTAAGGAGAAACGGGTGGTAGAGTTGATACCTGAATGAGAGCGTCCTGAGCCTGAATTAAGGGATTCTTTCCATAGCATATCTTCACCAATACAAATTCAAGCCTCCTTTCTATTATTTCCGTATCGCGTATAAAACACTAGTGCGCATGTTGCTTCTGGCGCTCAGCTGGCTGCCTCGTGGACGTGGCCCGTGTGCTCTTTGCCTCCAGCTGAGAGCTATTTCACTATTTATTTACATGTAATTATGGCTATGAGGTGCAGATATTAACACCGTCAAGAATAATTTGACCTGACATTTTTCACTGGGACGCTCCCCTGCTGCTTTTTAGCAAACAAACCCCCCTGCGCCCTCAGCTGCCTCGCTTTATCCTCTCTTTCTCTCTAGCCCTCCTTCGCTCTCAGCGGCGCTCATCTGGAATCATAAAACGCACTGTTTAATTTGGCCAAGGCGCTGACACAAAGCGTGTGGGTTTCTCTTGAGGTGAGGTGAGGCACTTCTCCTGTTCCTGGTGGCTGAATTCATCCCGCAGCCACTCATGCGTATCACTAGCGGAGAATAGAGGACTGCACCGCACGCGCTCTCCAATTGCTCCTCAATAGGAGACGCATTAACCTCTGGTTCTCCGGCAAGCAGCAACCCAACAGCCGGGCTCGTTCCCACTTTGTCAAGTCGCTCACTTTGCACTTCACTACCTCACCCTGTGGGCCCTGAGAGAGCAAGAGGAAATGTGTTTTGATCAGACCTTATACGCAGTGCGACTGTTCTCAGACACACACCATGACCTTTTATACTAACGGTGGGTGGCAGTTAATCTGTAGGTTAAGGCTGCTGTTTACGCTGCGAGCAGGGTTACTCAGGCTGTGCTGATAAATGTACAATAGGTCAATTAGCTACAAAAACTGAGTATTAGGTTTAATTCTCTGAATTAATTTTTTGTTTGATTTCAAACAAATATGTATCCTGTATCTAATATGGATTTCCCCACCTGTTTTGATCCCACTTATGTTAGTCAAGGTTGTGATGGGGCCCTGATGGAAGATGCTGCCAAGGTTCTAAAGGTGCCTGTTGGGACCGCAAGGCACTGTCGTGACTTCTTCTTTTGAAGTCTTAAGCACAGATTTCAAGCCAGTGCTGCACTGCTGCCTCTGACCACAGAGGACAGCAGAGGGCTTTAATGCAAGCTGGCCTGGCATGCTTGTGGAAACACTCTTCCCAGAATGCCTTGCTAAGCAGCCCCCAACTTCTTATACCTGTAACACTGTTTATAAAAATGTGAACAGCGCTATTGTTCAGTGTTGCACCTTTGTAGAGGGGTAGCACCAGGTACTGTGTGTCTTTGTTGTCTTTGTTGTTTTTGAGAGAGTTAAACTGGAGGTCCAAAGGAAAGAAAGAGAAAAATCTGTTCATAGTTGAAGATTATGGTTAGGTATTGAAATAGGATGGAATTATAAATTAAGAGTCAAACTGAAGAAAGTCAAATAACAATTTAGGGCATGGACTAAAGTGATCAATGCATATTCTGAAGGAGATGAATCCATTTAACTTGTACTTATTTGAGATTAGGAAAACCATCTCAGCCTGAGTTTGTTGGATGTAATTTTAGGGGTGTTATTGCTGCTGGATGGCGTTTTGGAACTCTGTTGTTTCTTTTCCTGCCTTTTTATGTCACTCCAGAAATCCTTGTTTACTGTTATATATTAAAATAGTTTTTAAGGAAGATCCTTCCCAATCGGGAGCTCCTGATATGATTGGTTTCACACTTCCTCTAGGAACATGTTTTGCCCTGTGGTGCTACCTCTTGGCCAGACCCAGTACAAAAGCATCTTGAAATAGATATTGAAGAAGTATTAAAACTTGGGGTAGTTATGTGAAGCAGCAGTCTTAACAAAAACAGAGTATTAATTTAAGCAAATCATTATTACATTACAATCGATTATTTTTTACAAACACTATTCTTGTAAGAATAAAGCATTTTGGAGGTTCTTCACAACCTCTAGACTTTTAGACTGGGTACTTAGCACTAGCGTCGTATAGTGTAGTTCATCCAGCTGATCGGGTAAGAGGAAGAGGGAAAGAAATACGACCGGTCAGAGGGAGCCATATGCGCCTCGTTTCATGCTGTTAGCAGCCTGTGAGGAGTGACAGCTTGTTCCAATGCCCACTAATCGCTCTCATCTGTGCTGGGCTTGTCAGCGCCCAGATTCTGTCAGTGCCAATCAGAGGCCTAATTGAACACAATTATCACACCTTGCCTTCATCCCTTCAGCGTCTCCCGGGTCGGTCTCTATTTTGTTATTTTTTTTCCCCATTTCAGCCTCCCTGCCTCCCCCTCCTGCCTGTCCTCCCTCACTCTCGTTCCTGCTCTTGCTCTCTCCACCACGGAAGCTTCTTTTCACTTTTGATTAATGTGCTGTGGCCAATTAAGGCGTTAACGCCCGGCACTGCCCCCGTCATCTGCTCCCTGCCACCAGTCGGCTTGGCTCGGCGTTCCCAGGCTGCTTAATTGCCCCCGCACTTGCCTTCCACCGTGACCAAAAGCCCCCTAATTGAATTTATGCAACCACTGTTATTTTTAAATAGTCATTTTGCCTTCTCAGATGGCGGCTGTAGCTGGGCAGTGCACAAATGCTAGTTGATAAACATCCAATATCCGAGCAAAAGTTTAAAGGTGTACATAGGTTATTTGTTGACACCCTTGATTGCAATTTAAGCCGAAATTAAAGCTAAATTTTGGAAATGGCGACAAATTATTAGAGAATGAAATAATGGAACATGCTTATGGTACCCCCCTCCACCAGACTCTAATCACCCCTCTAGGCTACCTTTTGCACTCTTGTGAGATAGCAACTGTGTGGAGGGAAAGAAATCTGCAGTAAGATCTTTCGCCATTTCCCACTGAAGCGCCTATCAGCCTGGCCCATCAGCGAAGGTACGAGATGTTGTTCTGCTCCCCTCCGATAACCGGCATGCTCTCTCACCGGGCTCTCGTGTGCTCGGAGGGTGCATTCTCTGTGCTTAGCCCCCCTGACCTTTGCTAAACTTAAAGGTACCACCGGAGGGAACTCAGAGCTGAGAGAGGAGGGGAGTCGGTGGCGACGAGGTCCCCGTAATCCACTGCGGGCCAGATTAGGAGCGAGTGTGTGTTTCAGCGCTGGTATTGGGAGCGACTGGTATCGCTATCTTCTCTGCAGGCAGGCTGGCCCTCAGGCTACCTCAGTCCTACAGAAGCCTTTGTACTCGACACCCCCACCAATCTCCAAACCTCTCTGTTTGCTGATTGCTTCCACTCACACCATCCCTTCCCTCTCGACTCCTTATATGTCATAGAATGGCTCTTTTTTGAAGATTTGTGACAAAGCTTTCTCAAAGGAACAGAGCTGAGTTTTTGACTACGTGTGACTTTCCTGAACGTCTATGCCGTTGTTTTGTAAGGCTATTTTGTAAGAGTGTAAATCCAGGGTTTGGGAATCATGTCTCAAGCTGTTACCAACAGAAGCAGCATCTTCAAAATGCACCATCGTTTCATAGTCTTACTATAAATATGAATATTTTTAAACAATATATACCCTTATTACAGCCTCTAATTTTTTTCATCGTCAGACAGAGCTATTTCACGTAAGGTATTGGAATTGCGAGTTCTGACTCACAACTAACCTAAAGTTGCATCCACTTTAACGCCTGAAGTGTGTTTTTAATTTCTCAAAAATTGTGATGGCTGTTCATTTCAAATTCGTCCCTCTACTTATAATTCTCTGCGCTCACCTCGACTTAGGAAAATGCAATCTGCTCGACGCTTGTAAGGTATAACGTACCATGTTTGGCTGGTAGGGGAAATTTGCCCGGCTATGAAAGCATCCCTTTTTGTGTCTCACAAATAGACTGTTTGTTTATCTGAAAGGATGCACATTGTATCAATTTGCAGTCATGCGTTCCGTGCCGCGGGCTGCGTGGTCTCAGAAGTTGTGAGAATTAATTAGTTTTTTTGTATTATGATTTATTGAGTAATCTATAGGGAGAGAGGGGGTAAGAGGCAGCCAGTGCCCCTAGGCTCTGTCCTTTAAACACTGGAGTCCTGGCACCAGTTATCTCCACTGCACACAGCTCATCAAAGTCACACCACAAATGAGAAAAGGAGAGAAAGACTAGGAACGGGCAGAAGGAGGGAGCAGGCCCGGCTCGCCAAGCACTATCTCGTAAAGTGCGGCTCATCCTTTTCTTGCCGGTGGTGGCCTGAGGTGCTTGTTCCCGTTTCAATGGGGGGAGATGTTGCAGATTACGCTCAGTTCTCATATCAGATTAAGACTTGCAGTGCTATTGATTTTTGTTTATTTAGGCACATTAACGTCCCAGGGTGAGCGGTTCCGTAATAAGATCTCAGCTCGGCTGAATGGTTTAATCTCCTTGGCTGTGTCAAGGGCACAATCCAGTTTTCCTCAACTTAAAATCCTCCAGAAGTTCCTCTACAGTAATAGGGGAAGTGAATTTGGCAATTTAGGACTGAGAATTTTAGGTTGATCAACACGATTTTAAGGTTTTATAGTTTATTTCCTTCTCTCTCTCTCTCTCTCTCTCTCTCTCTCTCTCTCTCTCTCTCTCTCTCTCTATATATATATATATATATATATATATATATATATATATATATATGAAGCAGACCCAGTAATAAATCTACTAATGAGCTGAACATAAAACTGAGCCTAAGTTATAGTTTAGAAGACTTTCAGTGTTGCAGCTGTGGGTATAAAGAAAAATAATGAAATAACATGGATTGTAATGTGATTTTAAATTTATATAGGGAGCCGTATAGATATAAAGATCAGCCTATAGCATTCTTCTTCTCTACCTCTTATTGTCTTAGATGTTTAGACCCAAAGGTCAGATGCATTATGTAGAAAATTGGAAGCCAGTTGGCCCGTCCGTATTTTCTTCCCACTGGCGGCTATTTCATGGCAGGGAACTGTGGGTAAACCTGCCAGAGAAGGGCGTCCAAGCGGGATGTGTTCGCAGGTTACATCTGCTTGTGTGTGTTTAAGCAGCTCCATGATGGGCTAATTGGTTTAGCAGCCACAGAGGCCAAAGGCCAGCATGGCATTATGAGAGGCAACACGAACCTGATGTGGACGGGAGATCATCTCTCCATTCCCTCAATCCCTGATCTCTCTCTCAAAACAAAGTCTCATAAACCTCTAGAAATTTTAGATTTGAGATTTGCTCATGGTACAGATACAAAGATTATAAACCTTCCTAAATAGTTCTGCTCATCCTACATCCCACATCTGGTATTCCTCCATCTCGAATGCTCTAAAACCCCTGAGCGACTGCCTTCTGACCAATACTACTGGGTCATATTATGATACGATACGGATAGTGCTATAAATAATGTCAGGCTTCACTTCCTGTGTGCATCTGTAACATTTAATAACTGCAGTATTACTCAGAGTGTAGCGTCAGAGCAACACTGTTCTGAAAAGCTCCCTGTGCAATTTTTTGTCCCACCCACAATCCACTTGCTCTAATAGACACTCAGAGACACGCAGGCATCAGTGAGAGTCTATTAGCTCTGTGTGTGGGGCTTTAATGTAGACTACTCTACTCTTCACAGCGAGATTTCTGATCGTTTTACTTTGTTTTTTTTATTTTGTTACTGCATGTTAATTAAACAGAAGGGAATTTTACATGACGTTTTTAAAGCAGCCATCTGTGATCAGTACTGAGCGTCCTCCATTTTTAGACAATTTATCGCTGTGTACTGTTGAACTACCAGGTTTTATGTTGTATTGTGTTGCAGTCAAGACCGAGACAGGGTTTGGGTTAGGGTGGGATTTGAACCCTGGACCTTTTGGTCCATAGTCCAACACCTTAACTGCTAGGCTAACTCAGTAAAAATTTATAAAAGTTTAGTTTTTAATTAACGTTACCTCAGATGGACGTATCGGACTCAAGTACTACAACACTAATATGATCGGACCTTTCTGGATTATAATTGTATGTTAGTACATAAGGTTTGCATGCATCCTCAGCTCACTCAGCCTTACACTAAATAAAGCACTCCAGCTGTTGGCCTGTAATGGAAACTTGGCTGGAGCTGGTCCTGAGTGCACTTTGCTTCCTAATTATTATGCATGAGCTGGAGCTTGTGGGATGCCCGGCGGATGGGATTAGGCTCTCCCTGTGCTCTGTTTGAGTGTTGGGATAGAGAGCTAGCCACTTATGAGCCTGACCTACACTCACACTTCCTATAACTTGTGTTCTTTTGTGGTTTTGTTTTACTTTCTCTGGAAAGACAGAATTATCAGTGCTATAGTATTTATTGAAGATCTAAAGAAGTTCCAATCTACACAATACTTTATTCCACAGTGATTACAAAGTCTTGCTGTATATAAGATCTAACACCCTATATGCTCTCTCTAGGTAATGAGCATCCTGAGCAACCCGAATGCCGTGCCCTCTCAGCCGCAGCACGACTTCTCCATCTCGCCCCTCCACAGCAGCCTGGAGGCGTCCGGCTCGATCTCAGGCAGCTGCAGCCAGCGCTCAGACCCCATCAAGAGCGTGGAGAGCCTGGCTTCATCCCAGTCCTACTGCCCTCCCACTTACAGCGCCACCAGCTACAGTGTGGACCCCGTCACGGCCGGATACCAGTACAGCCAATATGGTCAAAGTGAGTAAAGCTTCATTCTGTGTCTGTGCTCAGGGCTCTCTAACCCAGATGCCTTATATCAGTTGACTTAACTACTGCCACCAAGATAGCCTTGAACGATGATCATCTCCCAGTCCTCGCTGACCCCTGTGGCCACACACGTGCTCCTGATAAAGAGCAGGTCTGTGGCCGTGGGCTTTTCAGAATTTTAGTCACACCCCGCTGTTCGCGGCTGGGAATCGAGACGCTGGGACTCTTCAAAGTCGAACAAGCGCCCTGGGGGTGCCAGTGTCCTCCGAGCCACCTCTCTCACTTTCCCTCTTGCGCTCACGCTAGGTAAAAAGGCTGCAGGCCAGGAAAGAGCTGATTGATTGAATTAACATAATCAGTGGCTGATGTTGTCGCCAGGGCCAAACCGGAGAGCTTCTACCTATTACCTCAGTGTGGGGAAAGTGTGTATCAATTTACACTCGCGTGTGTGTGCGCTAAAGTAATGTTGGATCAACAGCAAGGTGCAGGCACTGATGGAGGCGAGCTGATGAGCGAGTGTCAGGTTAATTATCGAGGAGATTGAGCGACGTGGACCACTTAATGATGCCGGGATGAATGAAAGGGCTTTGATGAGAAAAATGACGGTGGGGCGGGCGGGAGTGCAAGGCGTGAAATCTGAGATGCCAAGAGTAATAAAGAGTGGCACGCACGCACGGGCGCGCAGATCTCTGATGGACATCTCTGCTTTGTCTGTGCCAGTCACACTGCCAGCAAGCTGAGCCCAGAAGGTAAACGAATGAATACGAATTTCCCAGCGTTAGCTGTGGTTTTTCCATGTACATCACACATTCATTGCATGGGTTCACCAACAGGTTTCACTTATTCACCTCAACTTACGAGCCCACCTTTCTGGTTCCCCATACCCACCTTGGGAGATAAAGAGAGTAAAATGACTGAAAATGCACATAAGAGTGGAAAACATACTACCCCACAGAAACGGAAAGGGGTAGTCATGTGTCTCAGCTCACTCAGGTCACACATGACATTCGCCAAGATGGTAGGTTCCACATTGCTACTTCATGTAATAGAAATGTGCTTCACACTAACATTGATGTGAGCTTTTTCTTAAAAAAAGACAACACACTAATAAAACAGAGCACAAATAAACCCCCAAATATATAGATCATCTGGGGGCTGCATTCTGGAACCAGAAACACCCCCCATTCCCGACCATTCTTGCCTGCTTTGATGCATCATCACAAATGCCCAAATCCACCCCTGAATAAGACTCACGTGTACAGTTTAATAGTGTTTAAGCGTACCTTTTGCGTCTGCGTACCTTTTGTGACTCTTCATCAGTCCTTCCTCATCCTTTCTCCATTGCCTTTTTTGCAGGTGCAGTCGACTACCTGGCTAAGAACGTGAGCCTGTCCACCCAAAGGAGGATGAAACTGGGTGATCATTCCGCTGTGCTCGGGCTGCTTCAGGTGGAGACGGGACAGGCCTACTGATCTACCTGTCCCTCCTGGAATTCCTTCACCTGCCTACGTTGGATGGGATCCTGCTTTGCAGCCAAGCGACGTTGTTTTAAAACTCGTCCGCGTCCATCCCACGCGCCGGCCGAGACAAGTCCTGTATGCGTCTGACTGGGATCACCAGCCTTTCAGAGCCATTTTTGTATATAGTTGGCTATGAATTCATTAAGATCATTTTTACCACTACATTCAACCTTCATATAGGTTTGTTATTTCTGCTGATGTTGTAATGAAGCTTTTCCTAGTTGTACTTATCGCATTGGTTTGCTTACGCAAATCTGACACCCAATGCAATGAAGTTGGGTGTCTGATGCCATCTCAGTTCTGTCAAAAAAATAAGGAAAATGTATCATTTCTGAGTTCCCTCAAGAAGAAGGACAATGTTGAGCATGACCCAAAGGTTCCATCCTGTATTTCAGTGAAAGAATTAAAGACAATGTCCAGATTTCTATAGACATGTTTGGCTAGAGTTAAATCTCTAATCAGAGAGTCAGATTTGAAAAAAAGTCTAATAGCACTTAAATAGGAAGATTTGCTGGACTTAAAGTTGTTTCCGCTACCATTTTTGGTGTTCATTTTACAGTTGTGATTATTGGACCCTAGAGACTGTGAAACTTACAATAAGCCTGGAACAACGTAAATTTCGATGTTGAGGTTGTTTGCCAATGTATGCAGTATTAACTGTTTATAATTTCCCATCCCGCTTTACACTCTAACTCTAAAGTCTTAGAGTACATCTGTAGCTGGTTTTTATTCTGCTCCCTGAGCTGTGATGTCCAAAGTGATTTCATATATTTTCTGTTTTCTTTGACATTCCTAAAGAGCTTGGAAAGCTCTACAAGGAGGCTCTGGTGGGAGCTCAAGTATTTTCCTAGACAAATGCTCTGTCTCCTATGAAAGAATTAGGGGATTTGTGCATTTTATGTCATTTTATAAGTTCCTACGGCATGTGGGTGCACTGCTTACACTAAATCTAACAGGTCCGAACAGAACAGATTTTTAAACACCCTGTCTCTTCTTTGCTGCAAATTTTGCACTGTGCTGGTGGTAGGCGCCTTAACCCCTGCGATCCTGGGTTCAGCGTTCAGATACATCATATAAAATCTAACCGTCTTGCAGCTTCTATTCGTTTCCTCTTACATCCCTTCACCCCTTTGTGCAAAAAAACAAATGCCAGTCTCTCGCCCTGTTACGGCAACTTTACGAAGTGGCAAAGCTGTAAAAACGCTGTGTGTCCTTGTTACGTCATTTCCACATGGCCTGTTTAGCTGCTCACAAATTAAGCTGTACAGCAAACCAAGCAGATTGTTTATTGTTTGTTTATAAAGAGTAATTTTTATACTAAAAAATGGTAGATGGAAACAAGGGATCTGCGTGAGTCTATGTATTATTTCCCCTTTACCCTTATTGTTTTTGAATCGATATGTATCACGTATAAATAATGCTGAGTGTATTTACCTTTCATTCCTGTAAGGTTTTGATGAGACATTATATTATGTTGCGTTCCCAAAAATGGTGACACACATCAATACATCGTAAAGTGACTGGACGGTTGGATAACGGAGAAAATACATGCAAGCAGAGATGTTTGAAAAAAGTGGAGCGCTCTGCCGGAGCTATTAGACTGTGGACGACACACATCGGTGCTCGGTGCTATTGCAGATACCACGTTACGGAACTCCTCACATGGCCTAACATATCAACAAGCTGCCAGTAGTTGTGACTGCATCGAACTCCCTCCCCTGAATGTGTACATTTTCTAAACGAAAGAACAAATTCTAGTATAGAACATCCGTGGCTAACATGCACTAATCAATTTTTGGATATTAAAAGTGTTCCCTGAGCCCCCGAAACCCTTAACCTTCTCAATTTTTCTTTGGATTTGTGTTTTACGCTCTCCTCCATTCCTCTTTAGCATGTGTGTACATTCTCATGGTATAATTTATTCTGCTGTACGCTGTAGTAGAGTAGTGCAAAACTTGGTATTTGGTATTTACTACCTTTAGCCTGTTGTTGTCTTTCCTGTAACACTGGCGTAAATGTAAACGATTAAAGCTCTAAAACTGGTTTGGTTGTAATTATTTTACCTAGAAATTAGTACTAACCCCATATAGATACTAATCAAAGGTCAGGATTGAACCCTTATCCATGGAGTATTTTTTTCTAGTTGATTTGTTAAATACTGGAGAAATGGCCAAGCTTGAAGACCTGAGCTTATGGGGTAAGGGAACAACCATCCCAAGGAAGAGGAGTGCTTCAGCTGCTCAGCACTTCTAAATCCACATTCCATCCTTTCCCATATCCAACCTCCCCTTCTTCAGACATTCCTAATTATGTCTGTGCAGCACCTGATCAGTCCGGAGGTAGCACCAAGACTCAAAACTCTACTCTGCATGGCCATGGGCCAGCAAATAAGGGGCACCCTTATTTTCCAGGCACCCTTCACAGATTTTTTTAGGTTGGTGCCACGTCCACAACCTGCTTACATTAAACATGTGGGAGTTAGACCTTGGAGCGATGTGAGAAAGCTGTCATGTGGGCAACGTCTGGTTATGGCTTGTAGTCCACAGTTACGAGTACTACTTCAGTAATTTGATGCACATATTTTGAATTCTAAATGAGTTCTAAATCGCTGCAATCTTCTGCGTTTGCCCGGAGGACCCCCCGGCTTGTAAACGTGCTCAGGCAGAACTGCCATGCACAGCTGCCGGAAACCATTCATTCTGGCAGCTCAGAAATCCTTCCACACTAATGTCTGTCCATGCTGGCCTCTCTCCATGAGGTCGGGTCTGATGTCTGTGACTGCACTTTCTCTGGACCCCTGGCATGGCTGAAACCCCCCGGAGGAATTCCTGAAGTATGGCGTCTACGCTTCAGCTGCTGCACCACGTCCATTCTTTCAATTGCTCGCCAGGCAGGCTGAAGGTTGTTAATAGTAGGTGTTAACGATGTGTTAACGGCGTGTTTATGGTGGGAGAAAGTTTATCGCATTATAAACTGATAGTGGTATGTATTTAAATGAGTCTTCTCAGGTTTTTTTTCCAGGCATAAAAATTTCACGCTTCTCCTGGTTGTCACTGAGTTATGGCAGAGATCTTAATAAACTCACATTCTGGTCAAATCTGCCAGCATCTCCATTCTCAGGTACATTTATTTATTAACCTATACAATCTTACATTACAAGAAATTAACTGTTAAAGAGCAAGAGCAGCAGCTTGGCAGAGCTGGGGATTTCAGTCATGGACCCTCTGGTCCATAATCTAGTACTTTAACTGCTACGCCACAACATTCCCCTGCTGCTGCAGATAAGACATATAAAACCGTTTCCCATATATACCAAGAGATTTTTGTTTTCTATGAGATCTCCAGCTCGATCCCCGGGTTCCACTTCTGTGAAGTTTGTATGTTCTCCCTACATCTGTGTGGGTTTTCTTCAGGTACTCAGGCTTCCTCAGACATTCCAAAGACATGTGTGTTAGGTAGGGTGACCAGACATCCCAATTTGAGCCCTTTGTCCAGTGTCCCCAGGGATATTTAGAAACCCATTATACTGTCCTGAGTTTACCCAACCTTTGTCCTGTTTGTCCCGATTTTTAACCAATGTAATGGCTTACAGCACACAGGACTTATTGTTTTTGGGCTGTTTATATGTCAATCACAAAGTTGTCATAGCATGGAAATAGACCAATTAAAACGCTCAACAGTGTACCCCATGTCCATGACGTAATGCTCAATTTGGCCCAAGTCATTGATGATAGGCATTCACCTTAGGCCAGACCTTTTTATTTCTTGTTTGGCGGATTTCTGTGATGAAATCCTGAATACAGCGGCAGAAATAAAAATAAAATTTCACTTTAGAATTTATTTTTTTTAATTTTCAATTAGCAAACATCTGGAGCCAAACCAAGGTGCATATGGCTAAAAACATCGCATCAAATCACCCCAGCATCCAAGTAGCACACCGTATCATACATTCAGAACAATATCAAAGCAAATAAATACAAATAAATGACCGCTAAAGCTACAGCAAATGTGAGAGTTGAGTTTACTCACTTTTCTGGTGGCAGAAGCGTATAATTTCTGTTGGCATTCATTATGTGGCGGCTTTGGGCATAAACAGTTCATCAGAGTCTCCAAAAGTGTCCAATAACACCACAAACGCTAGATTTGTCGCTAGTCACTTTTTAAAAAATAATGTTGGTAAATATAGCGACAACACAAATATAGTGGCAACACTGGCCAATACAGGCGATCTTGCTGAACTGTAGAGCCGATCTGCGCATGCGTTTGTGATGATGAACACAGATTTTGGTACATTCTATGCATGCATTAGTGATGATGACCCACTATTAACGGGTTCTTATTGCCATCTAGCGGTGCGGTGCTGATGCACGTCTAATAGGGTTCAGCTATGGCTGAGTGATGGTGCAAGTTTTCAATTGCTGTTTTGAACTAGGAATGCAAGATCGGCAACAATAAAAAAAGCGATTTTTTCCCTTTTTTTTCGAAAATGTGAAAAACTAACATCGGCAAATCCCCCAAACAAGTAATTAAAAAAATCTGGCCTAAAGCTTATGCTCTATTATATTGTATCAGCGCCCACAGACTAAAGTGACTCGTAGGTTCAACATGACTATAAGAAAGTCGAGATTAACGCAAGCGCTTAAAACAACTTGAGGTCAGTTAAATGTTGTATTTACTATTTAGATGTTCAAATATTACCTCTGCAGCTGCTGCACTTTGTTCAATAAAATCTGTTATTAAAAGTCATTGGCAAGGATATGGCTTGCTTTCATTTTCGGTAAAATTTAAGTGTCCCAGTTTTTGGCTTTGAAAATCTGGTCACCCTAGTGTTAAGTTAATTAGTGTTTCCAAAGTACTCCTAGTGTGTGTGACTAGATGTGCCCAACGATGGTTTGGCACCATGTTGCCGGTTTAGGCACAGCTCTCTCTCAACCCTGACAAGGACAAGGATAAAGTGGTTAAGACAATGAATGAATAAATGAATGAATGAATGAATGAATGAAGTTATGTTTTGTAATACAGTGAATTCATCTAGAAACTATAAAAGCTGGTAAGATATTACATTGCTAGGTGATTTTAAAAAAAGACAAACTTTTATTTTGAAAGCTCGATAGCGGTGGTAAGTAAGCGGCTTTCGGTAGTAAATCAGACAAACTTCGGGTTTCGTGCCATGTTTTGTCTTTTGATAAAAATGGCTTTTTAATAATACCTTCTTATATTATCATACTAGGAGGGTTTGGGCTGGTTAAAGTTACCGCAAACTGTGATAAAGTTGTAAGAAATCCCTTTTAAACGGCAAGGTAGCGTTAGTTTTTAGCCCCGTCCCAAACTGCTTGCTGCTTTACTAAGTAGTGTAGTACATCACCGTTAGAATGCTTACAGTAGTATAGCATGAAAAGGGCCAAAGTGTGTGGTTTGAGACACAGCCTTATTGTCTTTCTCTGTGTGGAAAAATAATGTGCTTTAAATGTAAGTCATCTAATTTCAGCATTTAGGCCACCAAAATAAACAGACCAACACAGAACACAATGTTACTAAGGTTTTTAATTTTAAAAGTTAGAGTAAGCATTAGAGGCCGATTCAAAGATCTGAGATCCCCGGTTTGATCCTTAGACTCAGCCTGTATGGAAATTCACATGTTCTTCCTGTATCATTGTGGGTTTACTCTGGGTTTCTCTCTCATTCAAAAGACAAGTTAGGTTAATTGGTGTTTCCAAAGTGCCCTTAGTATGTGAGTGTATGTGTTCCTGCTTTGCACCCTGTGTCACTGGCTAGGCACTAGCATCCAGACATTAAAACAATGTATGAATGTATGAATGAATGAATGAATGAATGAATGTACAGTGTTTCCTCACTTATCACGGGGGATCCGTTCCAGACCCACCCTCAATATGTGAATTTCTACGAAGTAGGAAATTTCCCATTTGCTTAATAACTTTTCCCATACTGTACATGTACCTTTTAAAAATGTCTACTGAAATGTTCATAAAATGTTTTAAACTTTTAAACCTTTTTAAAAATTTGATATGAGTACTTAGCATTGAATATACACCCCACAGCTAGAATGATAGGAATCAAGCAAAGATGGCTACTGCCGAACCACCCTTTCAAAATAAAAGACTTCGCCTTTACTTAAACGTATAGACTGGCATGTCTATACATTTAGGTAAAGGAGGAGTCTTTTATTTTGAAGTCTGTCGTGTAAGTGAAGTTAGCCACAATAAGAAAG
>JAVSBU010000070.1:2356386-2379989 GCA_033118015.1 Loricariichthys derbyi | reverse complement strand
TCACATACACACCCACACACACAAATATATATATAAACTTTATTAATATTAAACCTAAATAATTTAGAGCTTTAATTCCAGCACCAACTAAACAAGCCTTCATTAAATTTTAGTTCATCCCTGTGAAAACTGACACTCAATTTGTGCACGTGACAATTATAACAGAATACTGTTATCGTGGACTAGTCCCACTTTCTATTGTGGACCAGGCTGAGGCTGTGTTTGTAAGCGTAATTTTGGCCAGCGTCCCAATGTGTGTTCCATTTGGAACGGAAAGTGAGAACATCTGTTTTCTTATTTCTTATTGTGGACACATTTCGATGGGCTTCACAGGCATCCTTCCGTTCAGTCCACATGGTGTTTGTGAAACACACAATATCATATGCTGTCATGATAAGGTAAAAAGTTACAAGATTAATTGATTGCTGGAAATTAACGCCAAATGTCTAATGCAAAGGGCTGATGTTGAAACTTTGGGGGTGGTGTTCAGTTCGGGGTCTTGGAGTCCTTCTTCCACTTCATCCTACGATTTTGAAACCATATTTTGACTTGTCTCTCGTTCAGACACAGTGTGTTTGCAATCTCGAGCCGTCTTCGCCTGGTTAGATATCTGTTGTAGTGAAATTCTTTCTCCAGCTCCAGTGTTTGGTGTCGGGTATAACTCGTCCTTGCACGTTTCCCATCTGACTCGGAAGCTTCGCCAAAAATAAAATAGATACACATATCCTATTAACTTTACATAGATAAATACTATTTATATTTTTCATATAAAATGGATTAGGTCTCATGCAGAAACTGAGACATAGCACGTCGTTCAAATAAATTATAATTCAGCACTGATTTTATTATTTATTAAGCGAAAATTCTACACAACTTTATATTAGTTAAATGAATGAATTGGTAATTAATTAACAAGTTTACTCTTACAAGCTCAAATCACCACTTTGGGTTATTTAGAGCTTAACTGACAGTTAATATATAAATATGAGCAGAAAAATGATTTGAACGTGTTTTCATGTGAACCTCAGGACTCAGCAGAAATCAAAGCTCATACAAGGTTTTCAATTATTTACAACGCAGTTTAAAGTAATAAAAGTGTCTAAAAACAGTGTTAAAACAGCAAAAATATGTTCTATACCGCTCCCCCCACACACGTAAATAACACAAAAAAAAACTGTTTGTCTGTTGTTACAATATATTTTATTAAAATAAACACAAACTTGGTTCAGCTTTCTTATGGATTTATGCATTTAAGCCAAATGTTCTCAGACATTACGCTATAAAATTCGTATGGGTTTCTTATTATTTTAGCCTTTAGTGTTCTTAGCAGAAGGTTATTTTGTTAAAAGCCTCTTTGTACTAATTTTGCGGTTCACAGATCCTCTGATAGACCTAATTCTTAAAAATGGCCAATATTTGAATATTATTGAACAGGAATCTGTCCATCTCAAAGACAGCCCCGTAGTTTTTGGCCGGGTTTGGTGGTTTTGTTGAAGCCCTTATCCAATTAGGACACCATAAATATACCCCTGTTGGTCTGTTGGTCGCGAGCGGACAGTTTTACGAGCAACTGAAGCGTTTTGTCATAAAAATTTACGACCGTCGGTTTTATTATTTCCGAACGATGTCTATAAAACTGAAGGAAAAAACAACAATGGATTAGCTGGGGAGGAACCGGAGAGGAAAAACGCAAGCGAGGAGAAACTTTACCGTGGCTGGCGTGCAGTTTAGTCATCCACGGGTAGATTTGCAGTCGCTGACCGCTCTGCACGAGCTGAGAAGCTTTCTTTTCCACGTGGCTTTTTGAGTTCGGTTCGACTTCGCGCGCATCACCGTCGCTTTCGTGGTCTGGGTCCCCACCCGAGGGCTCAGTTGGTGGGACGCGATCATAACGGTCACTGTGGTCAGCTGGTGGCCCGGAGCTCATCTCCCGCGCGGCGGTGACGGGCGAACGAACGCGGCCGAGGTTGTGGGCGCGGTTGTTGGTTGGCTGGTTGTGTTATCACGCACAAGGTGGTGAAGGTGGACGTCTCGTGACTCAGTGTCTTCAATCGGAAACGCAAGATGTCTCGCAAAGCATAAAGAACATTTTGGTAGTGTGTCATCCTCCAGTTCTTCAATTATATTTGTTGTTGTATATCCGCATTATTTAAGTCTTGGTCGAACTTTATAGCCAATGTCTGAAACTGGACTTGCAAGTGAAATGTTTTTTCCACGGACCAAACATGGATCGTTTGAAGCGGATCACGTGCGCTTTTCCATCCAGTCATACATTTGGTTAGACCATGCCAGCACTTTATTAATGGAGATGCAAAAACATCTGATAATCGCTAGAATAGTGACACGCCAAAGGAAGACCAATAGCGTCACCTGGTGATGCTGACAGTACAGAACAAGGAATTAAACTGTTCAGAGTTATTGGAAGACTTGTATATTAAAAGTAACTCAACTATTAAAGTTTAAATAAAGTAATTCAAATTGGGGAGGCGGGGTACACATGACGGACAAAACAAAATTCATTTAAACCATAATCAATCAATTTAGTGACGATATACGAATAAAATCAGAAGACACACAAACGTAAGTTTACTGTAATAACACAAGAATCATTTCTGTGATCATGCGAGTCCTTAAAACAATTAAGCTAAATGAATAGTTTTGTTTATATATCGATTTCTATTCACTAACTTTTTATAATAAGGTTCATTTATTGATGCCACATAAACGTAAGACTGATTAACTAAAACCCACGCTTATAATTCAGAGCAAACTCCTCTTTTTTCATTGTGATATGTTTGCAAACAAACAGGAAAAATCTGCATAAAAGACTGGTTTTAGATTTATAGCTGTTGGTAATAATTAAATTCAGGTTAAATTTGGCCGTAGACTCACCTTTTAATAGCCTATTGATATTAGGAAGTTAAAACCAAAATCAAACATATATTAATGTTCAGACCTATATTAAAATATTAGATAATTTTAGCTAGTTTGCTTAAATCTTTTTAGAATTACTTTCTTGTGCCTTTTTGCGAAGGAGAAGTATATGATTTCTGTGGATATGTATTTTGCTTAGAGCCGACATGACTATTGCGAATTAAATAAACTCATTCCTATTTGTATTTAACCTGCAAAATCTGTGGTATTTATTTATTTATTTATTTATATTTATTTTTTTAAAATTATATTTATTTGTAATTTTGGTTAGTACTCTTACATTTATAATGCATAATTTGTGAACCTGAATCTTGTATTTCGGTTCCATTTAGACAGATGCATTGATCACTGCGAAGTAACATCACTTTGTTGAATTGTTTGCGATTTGGTTCTTTTTGTGTTCTGGAATCTTAAGAATGAAATTGCTTGAAGTTTGTCCTTTAAAATAATTATCCCAGTTATATATATTTTACTTAATTGTTTTACAGTCTAATTCCACCCTGTACGACTCATCTTCTGTGTACAGTTCAAGTGAAAACTTCAAACTAAATGTCCGAAATGAGGCTGCTATTGCAAACACTCTCACACTACGCAGGTTGCACATGTGATTCATGTTTAATACAACATCTCATACGAAAAAGAGACAAAACCCAAGCATTTCATTACATGCTCGAATGACAGTATAGTTGAAAAGCCGAAACCGTGGACATTCTGGTACTTTCTTTCGAAAAGCTTGACGGCTTAATGTTCATTCGTTGCATTCTCTTCATAGAAGAACCTGTTTGAAGCACGTGAATCTGGGAAATAAGTAATTTCAGGAATATATTCAGGTAGGGTAATAATGTTAAAGGAACATATCAGTGGCATCACGATTCGTCTTAGTGAAGCTCATTTTGTACACACAAAGACAGAGTTTAACCATGGCATATGTGTGGAAATTTAACATCTCAAAGCACTGTGCTAAGTTCAATAGGTAGTTTTATGTAGCCACAAATTTCCTTGTACATGTGGACAAGGCATATATGGACATGGTGCATACTTTTTTGAAATACTTGTTGATTTCATGGAATTTAACAACCGAGACAAGTTTTAATAAGTTTATATATCCATATATGCAAATAAGGTTACACATAATTCTAGCACATAACAGGTAGTAGGTGACAGAGTTCAGTAGGTAGTTTCAATAGGTAGTTTTACTTTACAATAGTCCATTTTTTATGAATATGCGATATATATATATTTGGAAAAGACAGTTACAGTGAAGAACAGTTTTATTTACTTTTCACTGGTGTGTCACACTTCAACAGGTAGTTTCGATAGGTAGTTTTAACCATGCGTTTCCATTTTTATATACAAGTATGAAACGTCACATGATGGTATGCATTTTAGTAGTTTGATGTATATACAGCATTTCAGAAGAGTAAGTTTATTATTCCTTGTTGTCATTTGCCGCTCCTTGCGTTTCCTCTTTCGGTGTTTCCTGCTCGTTTAGGGTGGAGGTGAGATTGTTCTCCTTTTTCCATTTCATCCTCCGATTTTGAAACCAGATTTTAATCTGCCGCTCTGTCAGACACAGAGTGTTTGCGATCTCGATCCTTCTCCTCCGTGTTAGGTAGCGGTTGTAGTGAAACTCTTTCTCCAGCTCTAGCGTTTGGTACCGGGAGTAAATCTGACGTCCTCTGCGCCTGTCCGGACCGTAACCAACACCTAGGGAACAGGGAGGGTTTGGTTAATATAGGCTCAGGAATATAAAACACACACACACACAGCTATGGCAATAAAATTAACACGTCGGTGTTGAATTACCATTTAGTGCAAGTCCAAACCTGGAAGGTAACTCAGTGTATACAAACCCCAAAATAACCTCTATAATTCAGGTAACCTGTAGCCTATTTCAGAATATACATAGACTCTAAAAGTTAGACAAACTCAATTTTGAGCCACCTTAAGTCCTCGTTTCTGCAAAGAGATTGCGTGACGTCTTAAAACAAATTTCCACTGAGCAATTAAACAAATCGATGGAATTAAGATGGTGCTATATACAATACAATCTAGATCCTTATTTTAAAACACGAGATTGATATTCAGGCTTTTGTAGATAGCTAACAGAATCCACACGTAAATTTAGATTGTATTGTGCCTTTTAATCTTATGTTTGCTCGCATTTGGTAAACGCCGTTTTATTAGAGTTTTCACCTATGACAGATACACGTTATGTCTAATCTTTGACTAATAATTACTATTTTAATGAACAGTACCCACAGTTTTTGTAACCTGCACAACATATTTACTAAAAATAAATTGGAGTCAATTTGTGTTTAACAATATGCAGCAATTTTACAATGCAGAGAAACAATTCAAATTCCTTCAGATTTCAATAAGTATTTAAGATTTACAGTTAATTTCAGAAATCACCACAATAAACCGTTTTATGCGTGACGAATCACCAAAGGACAGAATTTGGGGTTTGATGTGAATGGGTCAGGGTGATTTCTGAGCAGCTCGTGCAGTCTGTATTGGACAAACGGGATTTATTTCCTCCAGCGAGAAAGGCATTTATTGCATGTGCGACAGGGGCGCCCTATCCAGACAATAAAACTTGGCAATAAAATGTAAAAAAATATTTGTTTGCAGTCTAGTAAAGAAAGGCCCTCACAGTCCGGGTTATAATGAGCCAGTAAGCATTGCTGGTGGTAAATAATTGGGAATTAGGAACTCACCACTGTGCGAGTTCATCCTTTGCATCCAGGGGTAAATCTGTATGCTGCCGCTGCTTTTAGGATCCTGGCACGATGACAGCGATGAAGAAGTGAAGTCCTGCGCAAAGCTTTGCCTGCAACCGGAAATCGCGTCCTTGTCCGGGTAAAACGAATTCGATCCGTAGTCGTACGGTCCGCGGTTCGCGCTGAACATCACGTCGTCCTGCGGCTGGTAAAACGGCGCTCGGTACATCCGGTTAGCGGCGCCATAGGACGACGGGAAATGGCGGACCACGGGGTCGTAGGTGCTCGAGTTGGATAGGGTCACGTTGGGCAAAACATCGTGAGGTCCGGTTAAATGGCACGAGAGCGACGGGTTCGTGAAATAGGAATTCATAGCGTCCACTCGCTCTCTCTCTCTTTCTCTACCTCTAAACCTCTTTCTAGTCTTTCCCTCCCTCCCGGATTTACTTTCTCTGATCTTTCTCTCTCTCTTTGCCTCCCTCCCTCTCTCACTTTCTTTTCCTATGTCTGTCTTTTTTTCTTTAATGCAACTGATGTAGGCTTTGTAATTTATTTACTGACACCAATGAAGGCAGCACGCGCGTAGTTCGACGTGTTTTCAAAGCATCGTATCTGGAAATGGACGGAGATGACAGGGTCAGCTGACCAATTTTCGACCAATCAAAAGCGTGACTGGAGAAAAAAAATGAAAAAAAGATTTTTTTTGGTCATTTGCTCATGTAACAACATTGCACAGCCTTCAGACGGTAACTTTTTTATACTCTCTTTACCCCACGAAGTCATGCTGAGTGGTTCGATCATTTATTTTTGCAGAGTTTCCCATTAAATGTCAAACTCAACTTAATCTTCTGAAGCACATCGATTACTGAATGAATTATCATTTATCATGAACACACAAGTATGTGACAACGCAACGTACAATAAAGCTATACAGAACTGTGCTTACATTCCTCTTCTATTACAGTAAATGTTAAAAAAAGACCTGATTTAAAGGAAATGAGGAAATGAAGGATGTGGTGTTAAATCAGTCCACTTAATAGGGAACAGCCAGGATAGGCCTAAACAAAATAGGATTTTAACTAAGCTGCGTTAAGTGTTTTAGATATAAGAACAAAACTTAAAGACTTAACAATATTCTTGGATATGAGCCTTTTCCCCACTGATAATGAAACAGTATCAGGCTTTGGTTATAGCGGACTGTACTTTGTCAAATTCCAGTGCTGGTATTTTATTTATTTAACTGAACGACTTGAGTCTTAAGCATATTCTTAAAATACTCTGTTTGTTGGAGTGAATAAATGCATTAATATATTTATATAAAAGCACTCACTTTCAGATTAAGTGTTTAAAATTAATGTACTGTTTTGGTTCTCAAGAATATATTCTTCATGTTATCGTCTTTAAAAAATATTGCAATGAGCGTTTTGTATTCTGTTAAAATGTGATGTTGTTTCGCTACTAACACTAAATGCTTACAATGAATTTACCCGATTATACTGTAAGATTAATCAGACAAACCCAATTATTAACAGAAGGTATTTCAATCGTGTGTGAAATGATGCACATACATTCCACTGTTAGCCTGCTCCGTGTACACAGCTAATAGCATAACTATTGATTATTATTGATTACCAGTCTCGAGGATGTACTGCAAATTTAATCAACTTACTTTGTCAAACAAATGAAGCCGATTTATTCGCAAACAAATCCGAATGTCAATCTGATGGTCTTTTTTCATACGTCAATATTAATACGGTATATTTGTAAAATAGCGGCCTACATTTGTGTGTTTCGTACGCACTTTAAGTGTGTGTTGTCTCCTTTTGTGCCGAAGGGAAATTTATAGGGAGGCAGGAGGAGGTTTATGGCAGTTTTACTGCTTAACGCCTGAGCTGAAAGTCATAAAACCAGACAAATGTCTACTTCCAACAAAAGCGTCCTTACAGGCTTCACAGAGACACAACTTTAGATATAGAACGGAATAAGAATTAAATTCACTTAGTTTTTTTTTTGGTACTTTATGCCACTTTCCTGCTACTGCAGATGCATGTCAATGAGATTTATGTTTATCTAACTGGAAAGAATCTGACTCTTATTTCGCCGATGTTCGCCCAGAACCAATTCCTCTCATATATTGCGGTCGGAGTAATTGATTTATTCTGGACATATCATGCCACAACATGGTAAAACAAACCAATTCGGCCTTGTCATACAAAGAGTCTAATTTCGCAACGGTAACAGTAAACAAAGGAAATGTCAAATAAACAAAAATCAAATAACTTAGAAAGATCAAATCCTTGAGCGTTTTAACGGAAACATATTTTATTAGTCAACATACAACGTAATATTTTGACTAACCGATAAAGGCAGGTCAGATGGGCCTGTATTGGAATTTATGCTGGGCTGCCCCCCCAAAAGGAAATGGTTATTGTTGAGCCTGATTGTGCTGCACTGATGCCAACAAATTTGTGGCTACAGATAAATTCACCAATTTCAAATGAAAATGAAAGTTATGCAGCCAGAATGATAAAGATTCGTTGAATTCCGATTAAATGCCATTTTGTAAAACACATACGGCTTTTTCAAACCCTGTTTAGGCTAAACGTGTGTAAAAGCATGAGAGCACGACTACATTATAAGCAATTTTGTGGAGTCATATCGAGAGCACGTGCCGCGGAAAGAATTAAAATGTCACCCAGCGAAAAGAATTAAAATAACATCTCTGTTGAGTATTGTAATCACTGTTCTTATACTTTAACATACAAGCTGTACTTTTATAGCCACATGTTGACGTAATTAGGCATTTCACGAAACACGATAGTTTATTGATGTATTGGGGAATAATATGTGTAATCTATAGGCTAATATTCATTTATTTGGCAATTATTCCATTTTGATAACCTGCTGTTAAAAATACTGCACACAGTACACGTGCTGAAATATAGAGACAAAAACCCTTTATCTGAGCTGGTGTGATGTTTCAACAAGACTGTCATTTCAAAGTGAAATTGACTAATGTGGTCGCAATATTGAAGCAGCATGACTAAATCCAATTTAAAATGAAAAAGAAAACGAATCCTTATACAAAACGTCGACACTTTTTTCAAGACCGCTATGTCCCATAAAGTTGCTGACTGTAGAAAAGGAATAAATTCACCCTGGTGTTTTTTCCCCTGCTTCAGAATATGCTCCCTAAATGGTGTTAAAGGATTCTGCATCCCAGACTTATTAAATAGACTTGCAGCTCTTCACTTTTAACTCTATTTCGGTTAATTGTTGTGCTACCCAATCACATATGCCTGACTACGTGAACACACATTATGTGATGCAACAATACAAAACCAAAGTGACTATTTTATAAAGATGCTGTAACACAACACACTATATTACTAGCGTTCCTTAACTGCTCCCATTTAAGATAAAATACGTTTTGCTCTCTCAGTATGGGCAGCCTGTATATAAGTTTATACTTGCATTTATTATTGTCACTGCAATAGTGGCGAATTAAATGTTTTAAGGCTTTGTTTTTGTTCTTTCGACATTGTAATGTTTCTGCAACTATACAACATCACAACACCACTATAGGAAAATTAACAAATGTGTCACTCAGCACCCAGAACAGTGAACAATTTAATTGGTACCTGGTTAATTTACGTCATAACACATTTGAAATGAAAGCTAAAATCGACACTGGAATAATTTACGCTGGATTCGGTTCACAACAATTTACTTTTTTATTCATAGCCAACACAATTTATAATTCCATATAATTATGAAAACGTGCAATGCAAGCATTTTCGGTTCCTGGTGTTGTTCATTTATGAATCAATGATTTTATTTTTGTGGTTGCACTCTGATTCCGACACTGGGTGTCAGATTTGGGTTCCCTTTGAGTTTCGGTTATGGTTTTCCTAATGTTCTTAGAACGTGTCTAATGTGAACTCTCCTTTTTAAACATGAGTGTCAGGAACGGTGTCGTTACTGAAAAGTAAACATTTTTATAATGACGACTATTTTATGACTTGTTTTTTATTGGCTGCCCATATCTGTAAATTCACTTATTTCAAATAACACATCGGTTATTTATCACACCGTATACCGAACAATCTGATTTTCTCTTTTTTTTTATTATTATTTTTTAATATATATATATATTTTTTTGTAAAAGTTCTCGCAACAATGCTTTTATCAGTGTGCCTTCACTATGTCCGATGTTGCAGCGTTCCTCTTTTGAGGCTCGGTTCCTTATAAGGTTCTTAGAAAGATTAAACTGTATATGCGCAGTAAATTTTACTCTCAGTTTAGTTTGTTTTACACTTTGAAATATGGACATTGAAATACCTTTACAGAGATACTGTCCGAAACAGATTGTATGGTCTAAAACACAAATGAGGAACCAGATGCCATCATGAGAAGAAAAACATCACTGAAACGTTTTAAAAATAGTGATTTTAGGTAAATCAGGCTTTAATGTGGATTTTCCGCTTTCCACCGCTTTTTTAATCGTATATGGGAATAGTGACGGAATTTAAATAAAAATACATTAATTATATAGATCTAGTGATTGTAAAAAGATACTGGCTAAGCCGACTGCTCTTTGTTGTTCTTATTTTATTGCATCCTAGACCAACTGGTTTCAGGTTGGAGTGTCATTTGGCAGATAACTACAGCCATAAACAAGGATTGCTGCACACGTGTCACAAACTACAGACAGCTATGCAAATAATGCACCGCTGACACGTGGTTCATTTTTGCACATCAGTAAAATGCAATAGAAAAGAAACAGCATCGCTCTTTTCCTGAGTAAGTGTCGCTTGAAACTTAAAAGTTTTCGAATATCGCAATTGTGGGCGATCGTTATGTCTCCAAAAAAGACTCATTATCTTAGCATTTTGTCCTTTGTTCATTCATGAATTGTATTGAAGCCGTGTCAGCATCTGGCTGTGATTTATGCTCACGTTGTTATATTGTACATTTACACCGGTGTGGTTTTATTACTTTGATGTGTGCAATATAGCCTAAATGAAAAATAGCCTAAATGAACAAAGTGAAGGAATACATAGTTTTCTCTGTATTTAATCTTAATGTGTACTCTTTTTACTGCGCTTAGCTGATCAGGTAATTGCCAGAAAAGGATATTGTGTGTGTGTTCCATATTTAGCCTGCCTCTTATGAAGTGTCGCTGACGGTGAAAAGATCAGCAGGAAGAGGTTTCCGGCCTATTGGAGCTATAAAGTAAGGCCAGCAGACCCTGGGACAGGAACACATACTTCTCAGATCAACCAGGCTGTTGCTGCCCTGCATTTTTTACATTTTATAATGTTTTCCCTCCAAGCAGGGTCTGCAGCCTAAGCTAAGGCTTAGCATATTAACCTTATATGGCTTCCAGTCATCAAGTGTTAACTAAAGGGCACATGATGTAAAGCACAGAGTCTTTTGTGGGTGCAAACCTGGAGCTCATTAAACGAAAAGGTCCAGCAATCACCACTTTTAAGCAACAGCTCAGTTCATCTGCTTACAAATTAGCACTCGGTGTATCGCTATTCAGTATTTTGTTACCATGTTTCCGTTGTCGATTCAATTCTACTTCTTATGAATAACAAGACACGCTTTTGTAAATTTGATGTACACAAGTTTGGTTGTATGTGCTAGGTATAGATTTCGGCGCATTCGTATTATTGTTGCTTTTTATGCTAAGAACAATCCAGTGTGGTTCAGTATAAAGCAAAAAATCCTGAGTAAGTGTCACCATTTGAAGAATCCCCTGTAATAGACTCCCTCTAATTGAAGAAGAAGAAGGTGATGCAGCTGCTGTGTATGATGATGATTGTTAGTAGTATTGATGCTGATTCTGTAATTATACAAAACTGTTTTTAAATAAAATAAAAACTTTTGTCTGTCAGTGATGTGACCCAATGATTACATTCCTTGTAGCACCATTGTCAGTCACCGTCCTATGTTTACCTTGGTCGCTTAACTATAAGCTCTCAAAACCACATGTTAGGACATTGGTGTACCACGATTTAAGCGTTTTACGATCCATTCCTTAAATAAATTGAGATTTGACTACACAATTGAACACTAGATGGCGGCAACAACCTCCATACTCTCCATAAATGACATTTGGCCTGGTGAAAGAAGACTGGTCATCTGATTTGTGTTTATTTGTAAACGTATTTACACTTGATTTACTCATGAAATGCTTGATTGATCAGTTAGGTTGAGCGCGTGCATGCATACAAAGCTTATGCAACCGATGACAGACATGGAAATGCGAGACAAAACTGAAGAGTAATACAAGCTTATAACCACGTGTAAAAAGTATATTCATTCTTACACGATAGGACTTGCACTTTGCAGTGAACATTTGCAGTAACAAAACACACGCTATACAGCCAGGCCTACGTTGGTATGTAACTGAGAAATTCGTATTTGGCTCGATTGAAATGCAGGCAAGGTTTGTTTGAAGCGCTTTATAAAACAGTAACGTCATAACAACAGTATTCTTAAAAACCCAATTCTACACATTCATAGTTTTAAATGCTGGTGACTCTCGACCATCGTGCACGTTCATTGCGTTTTATTTTGACGTTACACAATAAACGTGCGAACTCTAAGAACAGGAAAGCGCCCAAAACGGTTAAGAAATACAGGTTTTAAAACAGACATGAGACAGGACACACGTTTTAAGGACAGGACATCCTGTAAACTATGCGGAAGCATCTCATAACGCACCCTTTAGACACTTTCAGAAATTACACTATAGCGTCAGCTGTTGAACTGACACCGTGTACTGATATGTAGCCAACATGTCTAATTTACTTACAGTCTACATGCAATGGTTTGCTATCAAGCAACATTCTTATATTGTACTATTACCGGTTCAGCTCTTTTCCCTAACATTGTACAAGATACTAAACTGGGACTGAAAACCATGGCGACACACAGTATATAAATCAGTGGAGTGCTTTATATGGCGAAGCTTTGTACAGCTATACAGTCAACCCATAATGAAAATAATCGCTGACTTACCTTCATTCTCCTACTTTCATTCATTGAGGGAATTTCTTGCTGGTAGTCCGTAATTCTAGTCACAGCCAAATCAGTACAATATTTGGACATCCTGCTCAACATCGAGACCAATCCACTCTGGCTAACGGTTAGAAAAAACTCGAAGACGGAATCCTCATTCAGTGTATTCCGACTTCTTGTTCGTTACCTTACCGTGTCTACCTCATGTTTTAAAGAGAAGCGTTAAGACAGAACTCTCGTCTTATAGAGATGAGCAGTGGATGTGAGTCACCAAACCAAACGCCAACAGCATAAAGTTCATGTTCATGGAGAGTGAGTCACATGACTGGCCTCAGCCAATCGCTTTCGCGACGCAGTCGTAAAGTTTTTATTACTTTAGCTGTAAATTTACCACCAAACAACCAGGAATGCGTTTCGCCCCCCTGCTCCAACCATCCGGCTTCAGAATAAAGGAGCTGTCTCAACATCACACACTCCATACCATGGTCTTCTTAAATATACAGCAACTAACACACACACACACGCACGCACGCACGCGCACACACACGCTCTCTTATACAGCTTTTTTTATAAATCACTGCATTAAATTTTCCTTTTGCTTCAGCACAGCTCTCACCCCCCCAAAATATTAAAAACATAAAATTTATAGTATTTAGACACAATACTGAGAGTCTAAACATATTTTTTCAATCACTGCACAGCTGTTAATATTTTCTGTCCGTGTCTTTAATGTTGCTCTTATACTTTAACTATTTTATTAGCGTCCTTGAGCATGGGAAAGGCGCCATATAAGTTTATTATGTTGTTGTATTATTATTATTATTATTATTATTATTATTATTATTATTATTATTATTATTATTATTATTATTTTGTGTGTTCTTATTTACTCTATGTGAACATTGTGGAATTATTGTATATTGTTTGCTTTAACAAAAATGACAATATTTACACAATTGTCAATGTTCTAGTGCACATTTTAGCGTTTTGCTTTTCTCAGATTTTACGTTCAATCAGATTTTCTATTAAATAATGCGTAATATTTCAACCAGTTTTATTTAATGGTATTTTTTTATCACATAAACACATTTTTAAGTTACTGTCAATGGTTACAAACGACATCTCCTAAATTCCTCATTTCAAAAAAAGACTTTGATGACTTTATGGACCACTAATAAAGTTTACAGGTAATAAATGCTTCTTTTTTATGTGTGAACAGCTAGGAAAAAAACCCCCACAAATATTACACGTAGCCTGCACTACGACAATAAACAATAAAACATAATTGTAACCACCGTATCCTATTTAAGACTGTTTAAGGTATCTGCACATTAATCAAAAACTGATTTAAAATGGAATATTTTATGTAAAATGTATACATCTAAAATGTGAAATAAAAAATTGTGATATTTTATTTTCACTAGTAACGCAACCATGGAGCACTTTGGCCAGCACACAATGAATTTCAGGCTCCGCTTCAGATCCCCAATGTGACCCTTCAGGACAAGCAGGGTCAAAATTGGAACTTAATAATAATAATAATAATAATAATAATAATAATAATAATAATAATAATAATAATAATAATGAAAATAATGACGACAACAACAACAATAACGAAACTTTGATAGTACTATAATAGTATGTTATAATAATAAAACTATATTAGACTAAATAATAATGGATGAATGAGCTATATTTATTGCATTTTCTGTATGTATTTACCCCAAAACAAGAGCAAATATACAAATAAGTGCAGAAAAGTTGCAATATTCAATATTTAATATAAACTCTACAAATCTATGGATTTATTTATTTTTAATGCGACATATTTTGGAAAGCATCCCAAATACATTTTAAAGTAAAAAATAACAGTGCAGCTACCACAACAATATGTTTTTAGAGTAAGAAACACAAACACCATTCATTTATATATGTTTTAAATGTATTGATCGTGTGGTATTTAGTTTATTTTAAACTTATTCTGTTCAATTATACATCGATAAGCAGTGTGTTCCATCATAGTTCATCACACTCGTAAAAGAGTTAAATAAAAAATATTTCCAACCATTTTCATTACTTGCCAACAAGCTAACAACGTAGTACCAAGGAGGACATGTTAAACTCTGGACGCTGAGGATAAGAATGAAACATGCTACCAGTCGCACCTCCATTATCTTGAATCAAATCCATCGTTTAAGGGGAAAGTTCGTGACAAGGCAATAAAAACAAACAAAAAAAAAACACTATATAGCCTACTTTAATTTCATTAAACATATTTAATTAAATAGAATCAAACCAATTAAGCAACCAAAATTATATTTTTTTACAAAAATGAATGACGAGCAACAGGTAAAAATTACTAAGACAAAAGCTTTGGTCTGGAGTTTTACAGTGTAATTATAATTGCAGTTGTGATTAAGCTGAAGCTCACATTCTCGAATTCAGTATCGAATGCACATTACGATGGTTCGGTCCTCATTATACTTGTTTTAAAAAAGCCATAAGTAGACTAATGTCATGTCTAATATGGCATTTATATTTTATAGAAACATCTAAACCACTAATAACTATATATTATCTTCCTTTCTTTTTTTAGAATATGCAGCAGATGGAAAGTTGCTATTCACTTTTTACCGACGTTCTGTTGAACTGAAAATGTGGATTGTTTGTTTTATAAAGCCCATATAAACATGATAAAATAATCTCAGTATTTTGTTGTTCTGTTACTTTCATATTAAGTTCATATTAAGTCATGTGTTCCCTGTTACGTATTAAACGGAGATGAAAATGAAGGAATAAACGGATGACAGTTTTCCCTGCGCGTAGCCTACATCACTGTAGAACGTGTTGAGGGAAATGTCGTTCTTTGTGTCTATAGATGGAGGATCAGCGACATCTAGTGTTCAGTTATTGTATCTTCCCATCAGTCACAACAATCCCTTTGTCCAAAACACTATCGGGTCTGTTACATCCCAGCGGCGTCCCATAAATGTTTAGACACATCGCATTATTAATAACCTTTTTATAAGGGTGGACTTTGAAGGACCAGGTTTAGGAGCTTTATTATTTATTATTTATTAACAGCTTATTAATATGCGGCCCCATGTCTGTCAGTGTAGAAACAAAAATATGACTAATAATGATTAATTACTTCATGATATATTCTTACCTACACGTTTATATCCCAACAAAGCAGGAATTTTTATATGTTAATTAATTACCATCATCCGTCTATTGTTGCTTTTATTATACTTGTTTATTAATATTTCCTTAACCACAATTAATTGTAACATAAACAATTTTAAGAATCCGCGATATATAGTTTAATATTAACTGTTTAGTATTTAAAATTATCTATTTAGCAATTACCCAACCTAAGTAATTTATCATTTATCCTTTTTATTATTAAAGTCTACTTCCCCTAACAGCTATTTTCTCCCTGTTGTTACCACGCTTGCAAACTTAATCTGAAAATGTTTTCCAGGTAGGTAAAAAATTATACTCTAACACCAGAGAATAAACAATAAATAAACAGCATATAATAATTAATGTATGCTATACTAAACTATACTATACTATATAATAGCTATACTAAACACTAATAAATACAGTGCTTTGTTTATTAAACTAATATTGTTTAAAAGCAATCTTAGAGAATTTAACGTATTCATACTACAGATTTAATATATTTATTAACAGCACCATCACTTTTTTCACAGCTCCACTGTCCACGAATAATAACATTTCTGCTTTAACAACACGCGGCACTTGGATGAGGATTTCCGGCCTTTCAGCTCCCTTTCCCATTGACCGAGGAGGGTGAAAACGGATAACGGGCTTGACACGTTTGAAGACCAAAAAACAAGTGTAATAACCTCTTTGTGGCAGAGCCCAAGAGTCGCCTCCAATAAAGAACCATAAAGTAATTTAGTCCAGACGTCTAGCCAGTTACCCGGGTATTGTTTTGTTTGAATTTGGAGCATTTCCGATTCAGGGCTGTAAAATCGCATTGCCCTGCACGGAAGAGCCCAACTAGATTGAGCGTTAAAATCTCTTTACATCCTGTCATTACTGTTTGTGTCACCAACAGAAAAAAAGAGGCTTCTGATTTCAGACAAGAAAACATCTACATCTCGATTTAAGGTGGATGAAGAAAGCACAAAACAGGAGGTTTAAACTGATGGTTTAAAATTACATGGAGGAATTATTAGTGTGTGAATGCGCAGTCACTTTCTTCAATTGCATATATGTATTACATCAAATAAACATTATAAATGATTTGTTCAGACCCTGGACGTTATCGTTATTTTATTTTTGTTTAGATTTCAAATTCGGTCTCAATCAAATTTATTAATGCATTAATAAAAGTATAAAGGCATTTCTATACTGTGTAAATAATTTTAATCACCAAAAGGTGAGCACAAAACATAGCCCCAACCGGCCGCATATAGAACCAGCACCAAATGACGTTTAAAAAAAAAACACGTTTGTACATGAGGACATTTTGTCATATTTTATTTCGTACTAGTGTTGTTCTTGTGTTGTAAACATTTCTAGGAAGTGCTGTCCGCTTACATCACAGAAGCTTTAACTAAAAGTCCTGCAGCGGTTATTCCCTACAGCACAATCTGATTTTAATTGTAGATCGACATTTTATCCTATATGGTAAGTCTGCCTGCACGGTTTTTACACTGACCACACTCAACAGATGTTAAAATATAACAATATAACACAGGCTCTGTTACAATGATGATAAAAGCAGCGTTTATTATTTTCCAACAGTTTTCTCGTACAAAATTGTTAACACTGTAAAACGCAAAACAAAATTATAGACATCTTTTTAAATAACTAACATAACACAGACTATAACAGATCTCAATTAGTAACACTTAACTGTACAATATAAAATAAATCAAGAAAGAAAAACTGAGGTTAAAGGATTAGAGTTTAATACTATTTGCATTGATATTCATGCACTGACTTATAAACAAACTGTTAACTTGGGTTTCAACTCAAACCCAAATGATCTTAAGTTAAAACGGCAAAACATTTGAACAAAATCGGGTTTCTGAAGTGTTTCCTGGACAATGTGAGCTGTGCTCGGGCTTTTGTCCGAACGTTTTCGTTCCAAGAGTTTGTTTACTCGTCGCCTTTGGTCACGTCTTTGTTCATTTTCTTCATTTTCATGCGCCGATTTTGAAACCAGATTTTGACCTGCCGCTCCGTGAGGTTGAGGTCGCGCGCCACTTCGTACCGACGGTCTCTGGTGAGGTACATGTTGAATAAAAACTCCTTTTCCAGCTCTAGAGTTTGATATTTCGTGTATGGACACCGTTTCTTTCTCGTCGATTTCGCGTGTATCCAATTGACCACGGGGTTATCTGTGGAATAAACACACGGGAAACGTTTTTTATTGTGATTGCACATTAGCAGTGAGTTGGCTTTGCCAAACAGTTGTTTAATTGAAATGCAATCTCGATATGCTCAGTTAACGCATTTTAGCCTATATACGGTCCTTTAATTTTCAGTGTGACTTCACTTTCTAGTTCGTAAAGAGCCGTTGTCATAAAAAGTGACAATGTCCACTAGGTTTATTGGCTCATAAAAAGGTTTTAAAGGCGTCAGCTATCCAGCTCCTCTGCTCCTATGTTTTGTCTAGAATTTGTAAGAGTTGTGTCTTATTTTTAAGCGTTTGAGTAACATTACTCTTAAATAATTAAACATTACATCCCGCGAAAAAGTATTTTTTTTTTAATTCACGTAGTTCAGCAGGCACATTAATCGCATTACAAATGAGATTACAAAATTGGCTTGTAGGTTCCCTAAATATCACACGGATTCGAAAATAAATAAAATAAAAGTATTTTCTGATTCTCTTACTTCTACAGCCTTACATTCTGAGGCCTCAAACAGGAGGAAACCTTGCCGTCCGAAAGACACTGCCATGACTTGCACTATTCAGTTTACACTTGGGTTTTTCCACGATTAGAAGTAAAGTAAAGCTGTTCAAACCTTAAACGCATTGTTTTGCACTGAGGGCTTTTTATTTGCATTAATCTGCCGGTCACTTAATTCAGCCTTTATGCAAAACTAACATAACAGATGTGAACCATCTAAAATTAAATGCTCTAATTTTCCGTTAATGTTGATACCAAAACTTAGATCAAACAGTAGATTGTTTAGACTTGGAGCTGCTCCTCCTACCAATGGTAACGTGAGTAATGAATGAGTAAACGTGATGTGGCCTGAGTTTTGCGCGTATGCATCATCATCATCATCATCATCATCATCATCACCATCACCACCACCATGCTGCAGATGCTAAAGCCATATTCAGACGCTTTAAATGGAAATTGTTATACAAAGGGGCGTGATCTATCTTCCTCCACTTCCTACGCTTCCGTAATATTACCACCATAACAAATGTAAACAAAGTCAGCAACTTATGTTGCTCAGACCATTAATGATTTATGTCCAAACGATAGCATAGTAAATAACCCGGGTTGCATTTCGAAAATATTAGTGCCTTATATTTTTACTTTATCTCAGTCATGTAGGCTATAGATTTGTTTTTAGAAGCCGCTAATATCTGTCAATGTTCTCACTTAATTTAAGAGTTTCATTTACACTCTGCAGCTAATAAACATTGTCTTTCTTTCACCAGCTCCCCCCACTTTCCATAGCCTCCTAAACAGGATATTGCTACCCTAATAAACGTAAAGTGACCAAACTTACTCGGATCTAACTCCGGCTGGTCCTCCTTAATCTTTCTGGACGTATCCAAGTCTGTGGGAGGACAGATCTGCTGAATCTTTTGATGAACAGATGATTTATTGTAAAGATCTGACTGTTCTTTATGTCTGAATTCTGGGAAATCGTCAGATTTCAGATCATCATCCCTGCCGCCGCCGCCTCCTTGTAAAGATACAGGTTCAATCCACGGTCGTAAAAACCTCGAGTCTGCGCCCACGTAAGGGTGTTTGGTATAGAAAACCGAATTTTGCGAATGCACAGGGTCCCAGGACGGTGAGAACACAGCGTTCTTGGACGCAAAACTGCACGAAGAAACTTGCGAATAGTCCGCAGCTAAAAATGGCGATGGTCCCATCTCTGTAAAGTACGCGTTGGTCGCGAGCTCCTCGTTTTCGTGATGTATCAAGGAATCCACGTAATAGTTGACCGACATGGCGACGCCTTTTGGTCTTCTTAGCATGCATTCAGATTATTATGCAGTGCAATGTGCATGTTTATGCGCTTGTAGTGCAATCAAGATAGGTAATGATTTCTCTCGCGGTCCCCTCTCTCCTATTGGCTGGAGATGAACACGTGAGATTTTGTGCAGAAAAAAAAGAAAAAATACATGCTGTGTAGGTTTTGGACAGTGGGCCTACTGTTCCTTGTGGCACTGGGTTACGTTTTAAAATAAATGGGAAAAAAGCTTTTATCTTATTTGAGCACCTCCAATTGTATTTTTATCTTTTAATATTCCTCAGGGCCTGTTAGGGAAAACATCACACGTATGGTTGGAATCATGCACTGAACAAATCGTATCGAATAAAATCACAGTACAATAACGTCGTACGTTAATAAAACGCACAATGTAAACTTGAACGGCACGAAATGGCACCGTTGTTTGCTGAACCAACACAAGAAACAGAAGAACCAGATATATGGATCGTTTTCATTGGTTGTAACAAAGCCTCATTAACTACAAGATGAGTGGTTTTATGAATGTATCTTTGTCATAAGACATTTAAACAAACCACATTCACCTTTTTATATAAAATAAAAAAAACAACTATGGACATTCTTATACAGCAGCCAATACAGCTGTTACAGCTGTAATTCAACGTTTAATATTGTACTTTATTTCCTCTGCAGCCTCTAATGTGCAAGCAAACAAATATAGGTTATATGAACGGAAAGCATGATTATTCGAATAGGACCATATAATTAAATTAATTTGTTCTTAAAGTCGGATAAAAATGTAAGCCTACTTGCCAAGTTAAACAGCATTTCGACATTTACTAACCGTCAAGTGCATGAATATCAAGCTTAAACTATATGCTTTATAAGTTAAAAATAAAATAACCATAAACAGGGATGGATATCGATTATAATATGCTTTTACATTGTTAAATTTGAAATTAATTCTACATTATCCACTAATAAATAAATTCCAGGTGTATCACTAAAAGGTTTAATCTATTAAATGCTTAAATTATTGTTTGACAAAACACCAGTGACTAAAGTAAGAGTAGTTTTATCATTATATTTAAATTGCATTTTTGGTCTAAAGTATATAACAGTTTATCTACAAGTTGGAACCTATATTAACTTACTTCTAACTACATTATTAAACCAACGAAACTGAATGGTATCAATAGAAAAAAATGCCAAATTTGGCTTGCGTTATTCCTCACATTATTAATCCCAGGTGTTCCTATAGCTCGGTGACCCCTCCCCCTCTCCCTCCATTCAGGATAAACGATATTTTCTATAGCACAATACAAGACCATCCAGCGTAATATCAGGGCTTAGAGTGAGCTTTTTAGTATGTAAAACATGATGTATTGTAACAAGGTTAATTCAGTTGTCAAATTTAGAAGCAATTTGAGAAGAATTACTCAAAGGCACTTACTAATAATTAATAGTATTTACTTAAGTTTGTTGTTTCATATTTCTTACATTTGTAATGAAATTATTGTTAGTAAACAATGTAAATGTGGGTGTCATACTCACTGATATACACTCATAAACAATCATTCTAAAGTCTGAAGCAAAGGAAGTCCAGAGTTAAAAGGAAAAAAAAAGACGAAGGGTAAAAAACCAAGCTTCATACAGTACAGGGTCTGTGTTAGAGAATCACATTCGAAAAACATCTCTCGAAAAATGAATGTGTGGTACACACCGAATAAACTTTCTATCTAGCTTTCTAGTCACAAGTTTTTGTGTAAAAACCTGTACAAGCCTGTCGGTATTTACTCGCTTGGCCCCTCTGTCTTGTTCTCTCTATGCCCTTGAAGAAAACATTGCCTTAGGCGCAAGGCAGTGTGTGCTACGTGTTGCATTAAAAAAAGATTTCTTAGAAACGACCCACCGTGCAAATTATTTCTGTCTGTGAGGTGTGTAATGGTTTCTGCTCAGGTTTGTTTAATATCCAAGTTTAATTTATTATTTAACTTAATAATAAATTAATCCAAGCACTACTGGGCCCCTTTAATGTTAGCTCCATCAAAATCAACCCTCTGAATGTTCTAAGAAAATTACATTTAAAGCTTAATCGGATAATGTTTAATCTAATTTGACAAAGCATATTGAGTAAATGCAGCTTATTGCCTTATATAATTAAATAGGCTCGAATTCTATTTAAATACGCAAAATAGGTCCATTAACGTTTATTTAAGCAGGATCTATATGTTAGCACAATTTTACCCAGCTTCTCTTAAAGATCTGAACACAAAACAATAAATTGTAGAACTCTTTGATAGTCGAGAAGACCGCACAATTTTAGCTGTTCGAATGCTTAATATATATATTTATAATATTTATATTTTATGAAACTATATAAAATATATTTTAATTAATACAAAACACAAACATGCATTTTATGCTCGGAAAATATGTATTTTATTATTTTTAATTGTGAACAACTCTTCTTTTCGAAATGTTTTTGACCAGGCAATTTTTAAAAACTGTTTTGATACAGTTTTTAACCAATATTTAACTCTACTTCTACAACTGAACTGCGTGATTAGTTCATACTCAGTTGATTATTCGTCATTGTTCTTGGAAATCCACCATCAACCTATACATTCAGGCTTTTTTTCACTACCTCCTCATATGCAGCACTTTATTCAAAATATTACTTATACAAAACTACCTCTACACACTGCACGAAGTCTAAGTTGCAAGCTTTGACATTTAGAAATCTGATATGAAGGTAAGATTTCCATCAGATTTACTGCCACCTCCACGGAGTCTGGGAAATAAAAAGTCTCTTGCATGTCCTGTACAGTCAGAAACCCATTTTTATTATATCTTGATTAAATCAACGTCACATTAAATTATGGATGCGACCGAATAGCGCATATGGTGACAGGTCAAGGTAACGAGGATCTAAAATGTTTTAAGCTCATATAATATTAAACTTTTAATATTTCCTAACCAAAACGACAAAGCTAAGAGCTCATAACGTTTAAGTCATTTGTCCAACTGCGATTTGGATATTTTCCTTTTCAACAATAAATGAATAAAAACACAATCTATCCGATTACATTAGGACCTTTACTCTTGTCCTATAAAACGAAAATGTTGAACATGTTTCAGGGTCATGTTCACTATGTACACACACATAGGCTCATAAAAGCTGCTCGCGCTGAGTCTGTATGGTTGGGTGTGAACTGTGTAATTGGGCTGTTGGTTATAACTGTAATAACACCTTCAATTTTACAATTAGATGTTTGAATGAAATAAAATATTAGTAAAAAGATCTTTTTTAAAATCACAAAGCAACGACACCAGTGTAACCAAACCTCGGGTTGTGTTTGGGCTGTTAGCTGAAAACATCTTCAGATCTTTATGGGATGTTTAAACGACCTATAGACTTTAGCATGTACACTACGCATTTAGTGCTCATAACTACAGACTGTTGAATGCTGTTTATTAGTAGTTGTAACCGAGTTAGAGGAATATTACCCTCGTAAATACACCTAAAGCCACTTACTCAGGAGTTTTCCTAAAGAGAAGAGTTCTAAATTAAATCAAACTATGTAAAACGAATTCAATTCCAATTATTTCTATTTTTTCAGTGTCTGGATGGACATAATTGGAATTGTTGCTGTGTGTGTGTGTGTGTGTGTGTGTGTGTGTGTGTGTGTGTGTGTGTGTGTGTGTGTGTGTGTGTGTGTG
>JAVSBU010000070.1:2260984-2276219 GCA_033118015.1 Loricariichthys derbyi | reverse complement strand
ATTTTATGAACATTTAAGTAGATGTTTTTTAAAAGGTACATGTACAGTATAGGAAAAGTTATTAAGCGAATGGGAAAGGGTTATATATAAGAGTGTGGGAAGAGTTTATAAAGACTTAAAATAATCAAGCATAATTAATAATAATAATAATAAATAAGCACAGTGTCCGTACTTCGTGGAAATTCACTTATTGCGGGTGGGTCTGGAACGGATCCCCCACGATAATTGAGGGAACACTGTACAGTATTACGGAACAACACAGAAGATCAGCCAGATGGAACAAAGACTCAAGGAGTGAATATGAACTAGTTTGTATTGTTATAGGTTAGAGAGAATGTACAGATGTGGGGACAAACCAAGGACAAGTACATGTAATATGACAGGAACAAAAATTCACAACACCATTTACGGCTTTTTACAGTTAAGTAGCAGAGAACATTCAAATCTGAGTAACTGGTACTGAGTATCTCTAAACACTTCAACTAAATTGGAACGGTCTCCAGTCCAAACTTGAGCTAACGTTAAGCGAGCATGCAAACACTAAGGTAATAAGCTTTCAAGCGAATGACAGAATTCTGCTCTTAAAATCTACTTCCTACCTTTGTTGGTGGATCTGCAGAGTTGACTGGCTGTTGAGGTGACCAGCTGTTTACAGCTGCTACATCAGAGTTAAAATTACTCTCTTTTATAATTTAAGACGGCATACCTGTATTGAGTTTATATATGGCAACTTTATGGAAATATTTCCCACTGTTTTTCTTCAATTATAGGATGTGAGGATTTTGATCTGATTTGTTTTAGGCTTACATTCACACCCGCATGAGATCCAAGACTTCCGACTTTTTGAAGGTGCTGAACCGTGCCCGTCCTGATGCAGAAAAGAAAGAGATGAAGACCATGTCGTGAGTATAAGCGTAAACACACAGCTGTGGGTATTTGCAAGGATTTCACGATACGCATCACCACATTATACGATTATATCACAATACATCGCTATACGATGTGTATTGTTATATATTGTTATATATTGTGATATTCCACATAGTTCACTGAAACAAGTTATTTAAAATGCTTTTTGAGGTCAGTTGGCAATAAAATCCACTCGACAACTAACTTATTTAACCATCTGCGAGCTAACAACTGTGCAGAATATAAAGTTTATGACAAACTTCATTAAAGGGTAAATTCATCACAAAACTATCTTTTCACCATTGAATCCTAATAACATCAATATCATATATCTGTCGACAAAGTCAAATTTAAATCCATGGATTTTACGAAAAAATTAATTTTGACCAGCGTCTGCTAGGAACCGGAAGTTCTGATTGCGCGGTCGGCAACTTTCGGAAAATCGTCTGTGATGATGCAGGCAGAGGGAGACAGTTGCCATTACTACCATTTAGTGTGGTTCATTGTAGTGTAAACAAAGCAGAATGCCGAATTATTGTGTAGTTGGAGATTGCAAGAATGTTGCCAAAAGATCTTTGGGAATATCAGCTTATGCTTTTCCAAAGAATGGTGCCATTAAACATGCATGGATCTGCTTTGTCCAGCAAACAGGGCGGAATTCCACAAACCACTTCAGGTATGCGGTCTCACTAATTGAAAAATAATTTATTAAATTTATTACATTGTGGTATGTAGCGAGCATAGCCAGAACCATACGGAACAGCAAGTTCTACTGTAATACTGCCAGTTGCAAACTTCTGATTCATGATATATTAAATTAAATTGTTCATGGTTGTAAATTGATTGATCGAAAGAGATCGGAATTGGATGTTCAGTCAAAATCCGACTACCATGTAAATTGTCATACACCAGTCCATTGTGAAGCCTGATTTTGCTAATTAATTCCAGACAGATAACCTGGAAAAAAAACAATTTTTAAATATATTTTTCCTCGTCTAAATGTAAATTGGACTGCTATGGTTAATTTCTACAGATAGAAAAGTCAATAGAAAAGACCTACCGATCTTCTGGCGGTGGTTAGAGCTCTGGTTCGTCCTGGATTATTCCATCCATATAGCATTTATGTCTAGTCCTGATTCGGACACTAACAAAAACCCCTCATCCTCAGATTCAAAGTGAAAATCACTGAAATCCGACGTGCTTGAGCTGCTCTCCATTTTAAGTGAGACGCTTTGTACTCACTTCGCCTACGTCATATACAAATGAGCCTCGTTTCCGGTTTGCTCGGGTGTTTTCGGAAAGCCGTGAGAATGGCCTACAAAATTCCATTTTTTAACAATTATAAGGTACACTAATCTCCATCTGACAGCATGAAATTATTATTTGTTATATAATGAACCAGAAACAAAGATTAGATGATATTCACCAAAATACGATGAATTTGCCCTTTAAACAATATGCTGAATATTCAAACGCGTTGATAGTAAGCCTGTTACATGCAATCATGTCATATAAATCCACCCACAGTCCTCCCCCCAACCCTTTTCCGGTGTAACCCCTTAAACATTCTTCTCTGCAAGCAATAAAATAGCAAAAAAAAGGCGCTGCCCACTGATAATCAGAATTTCATGGCCGACCAAAGGATTAACAGCGACCACCAAACAGGTTTTCTTCAGCAAAAGCACTCTGATATCTTTGGCCCCAGAGCCAATCTGGATGAACACAAGCACTGTGTATTTATTGCCACTAAGGCAAAAGGAATTTCTTCATTTTCCTCTAGCTTATGTTCTGCTAGGGTTTTCAGAAATGTGGACTCGAGCCATGCGTCGTAAAAGTCCAGAAAACCACACGCTATGTGGAGTTTGGGCTCCATTACAAAGCCTATATGTCAAGGGCTACAGGCAGAAAATCCTCTTTCTGTTGCTCTTCGCGTTCGGAGCCGTAACAATGGAACAGCTGCGATGCTAACCAGCCGGCCACAGGGCCTAACGAGGACCATTCGCTGGCCTTTTCACCCGCCTTATTAGAAAAGAATGCAAAAATGCACAGCAGTGACAGCTTATGTCTGTGGCATTTAAAGTGATAAAGCAACATTGCGTCTTTTTTTGGTCTCTCCAAAATGAAGTTACACCTATTGGTCACTTATTGGCAAAACTCAGGTACAGTACTGTGCAAAAGTCTGAGGCCACCGTTAGATTTGTTGTTTTAGCAATGCAATAACGACCATATAGAACATACTGGACCAGTCACTCCATAAACATCTTCCATCTTTACTGCTACCATTCCAAAATGTCCTAATCAAGCTTCTTCAGACTGGAGAAGCTGTAAGGGGAGGCCATACTTAATGCTTTCCACTGTAGCCTAAATTTTCTGTATTTTCTGGTTGTATTTAACAAAAAGCCTGAGAAATAATTCTATATGACCATTGCTAAAACAATCTAATCTAATGGTGGCCTAAGACTATTACACTCTACTGTATATGTGGATCAATGCTGATTCAAGCTTCTAATTAAACCCATCTTCCTCAGCCCTCATGGGTGTCACTCACCTTCTACATGAGGCAAGGCCCAGAGCTTAAACAGTGACAATCAAAGTACAGGTGTGGACCGTTTCACGATCGCCTGATAAGCGTTCGTTCACTTTTAACAACCAAGGTCTTAACAACTACAATAAAATTTAACATGAAATAAAAATCTGTCTATCAAGGCCGTAAACATCCAACTAGCGCTCCAGGTCCATAAGTTTAGTCATTCATACCAAAGTCAGTCATTCTTACCGAAATCATTAGTCTCTATGTCAATATGAGTCTCTATGTCATGGCTGATCTTCCATGTTGTATATAATGGGATCTGTGGATGAATTTCCGTTTATTCGCTCGTCAGTCAGCCATATTTTACGTACTGTTAGCACCCAGTTTTCTTGTGAAAACACACTTTATATGTACATTACAGTAACATAAAAAGACTACATGACTATGTCCGAGTGCGTTTAGGTTAGGGACTTGTTTCATGTTATATCTGCAAAAAATTGTACCCCTCTCTCAGTGCAGACGAACAAAAAGGACTTGGGAAAAACTGTAGCGCGTCCTGACAGAACCACTGTGTCCGGGAATGCACAGCTGTAGCGTAAAGGCTTGATACAGTAGAGTGTGATTGATACGCGGATTTTCCCCCAGTGCCTTCTTAAAGCTCGGCGTCTGTCTCGGGCCCAGTCACCCATTAATCACTGCTGACAGTTAAACAGAGCAGGGCACACAGGATATGCGCTTTGTCAGGCTGCTGCTGTGCTCCGTCTAACGCTGAATACACAAACACTCCCTCCTACCTTCCAGCTCTGCAGCTCGGCCGCTTCAGGGAATTTCAAGCCACGCTTGACAGCAGCAGAGCAAAGCCGCCGCTTCTCAGCCAGCCACGTTGGGTTACCTGCTCAAGGCGTCAATCGGCAAACTTATTTTGCCCGCTGTGCACAGGCCTGGCTGTGGTAGAGGGGCGGGGGGTTATTAAAGCTGATGAAAGGGGATTTGAATGCCAAGGGGAGGTTAAGAGGTAGAAGGGTACGGAGAGGCTCATAAAAGCCCAGTGTGAGAGGGCGAGGTGAAGTTAGGGTCAGCGTTTAGGGTCTCGGGTGATGTCACAGCACCGAGTCTGCCCAGTGAGGTAATTGACCAAAGCTGGGTGATAAAAGTGTAATTTACAGCCTCCATTCGGTTAACCCCACCAGTCTCCCCAATCCATCCAAACACTGAGGAAGGCAGAGCTGCCCAATGTGTCCTCAGACAGGTCCAGGAAAAGGTCTCCACCCAGCCAGGAGTGAGGTCACGACTTGACCCTTTGCTAGACTGCAGCACGTCCATTTGAGAAGCATCGGTAATCTCCAAGAGAGGACCTAATGGAAAACACGGCTGATTCTGCCAAACGCTCTCAGGCCTTTCGTGAGCCGAGCCAAAGGGGGAAAGGGGGGAGAAGACTCTAATTAAAGCCTGAATCCAGCCAGGGCTGGGAACGTATTTATTTTACTTTGCTCTGCCTTTTACGCACAACCACTCTGAAAGGCCAGTGTTCCATCAGCATTCGTCAAAACAAATAGAAGTGCAACTTGAGTGCTAACAGCGAGGGCAGAATGACAGGAAGCATTAGACATAACAAGAGAGGGAGAAAAGAAGGATTACGTGGTTGAAAGAGGGAAAAAAAACAAAACAAAACAAAACAAAAAAAACCCTACCAAACCACTTCGTTACAGCGAGAACAACCATATGATTGATTTTTTTTTTTCAAAATAGCTACGGTCACACAGGGTTAGCTTATTAATGCGACACGACTGCCTGAATACCGGGTTCGCTGGAAAGTCCCTTTTTGCATTTGGCTCATTTCAGCTTTTTCATCAATCTACTTCAATGCAAAATGTCCCTGGTACCCTGACGATCTCAGAACCACAATCGTTTAAATTTCAGAAACAGCAGGCCAAAGATGCTTTTCAACTATCTGACTGATTGGCTAAGATTTAAACTCTTTTACTACAACCCCAAAAAAGAAAACCCAGTGCCTGCACGACTTTCCATAAAAATTGGGATGGGGGAAATTTACGGCTAGTAATGACATAAACTAAATAGGAATTCATGAACGCCACTTAAAAAGTTACTGTGCAAAAAGAAGCCTTATGCAATGCCCAAAATGGCTCTGCTATAGTATTTCAAATTGAAATGCTATTTCAAATTGTTTTGGAGTAGCAGGGGACATGCCAAAGTAGCAGGCATAGGTTATGACTGACACCTAAGGGGAAATAAATGAATTACGCTACTTAAACTAAAAAGTAGATGGCACAGAGTGGTGGAGTGGGTGGAGTAGGCGCCGGAATAATGTGAAAGGCTGGAGTGCCACTTCTGCGATGGCAGCATGAATGTAGAAAGGTACGTTGAGATTTTAGAGCAACATAAGCTGCCTTCAAAATGAGATCTTTAACAGGGAGGCCATGCATTTTTCAACAAGACCAGGCAAAACGAGCCAAATCAGAAAAGGCTGGGACTGAAAATTGCAACGCCCTTCCAATCTCTCTTTGGGGAACATTGCTTTTTAAACATGTCAATAATTTTCTCAAGCTTTTGTTGACAGATCATCTGCCCATCTTTGCTTGGCAGAGATTCTTTGGGGATGCTGCTCTTGTACCAAATCAAGATTACGACCACCTGTTTGAAATCACATCGTTATTATTTCATTACCAGCCCTAATTTGCTGCTGACCCAACTTGTTTTTGGACCGTGTTGCAGGCTTGAATTGCATCAATGGATGTTTACTAAAAAATGAAACAAAGCTGACCAGAGGCTTCATGCTCATACTGTGTGCGATGAAATAAAACTCAAATTAAACGTAAGACACGCAGTGATCTTTTTTCTAATTTGCATTTTCCATACTTCTTCTCATTTTTGGGGGCTGTACATTCTTTTTGCTCGCTCCGTGCGCCGTCTGCTTCGTGACCCGGTGAGTTCATGGAGGCGTCTTTTTCCTGGCCCGATTTACAGCACTCCTCTGAATTCGAAGGGGCCAATGTTTTTCTCCATGGCAACCTGCACAACAGTTTGAGCACGGCTAAGCTCTGACTCAACAAACAGAACTCAACAGGATGGCGAACTCGCCACGTCCCGCTCCAGGCTTTTCCTCAGACACCGACCCTCTCCCAGCAACCCTGCTGCGGCTGACGTTACGCAGGCAGGGATCCGGACGGCTCTGGAAGACGATCTGCAGCTGACTCCCATTAAAAAAAAATACATTTGCGCATTGCTGGCTCGCTCAGCACCTCTGAAATCAGCGCCTCGTTTTTATCGCCACTCTTAAGAGTGCTCAGAATGCTGGAAATCTGCAGCTGCCTAACATGCGCCAACAGGACCCGAGCCCTGCAGCAGCCGGTCACCACCGCGTTTGCGGTGAAGGAGCGGGAGGGACGTGTGTTACATAAAACTCTCGCGATCAGACGCACTACAAGTACATTACGCCATGTTTGTGTGTGTGTGTCTTTAGTGGGTCAGAGGGATTAGTGTCTGGTGCTCAGGCCTCAAGCTTGGCCAGCAAAAGAGGGTAGAGTGCGTAATCTCTCTGCTCTTCCAGCTCTCCCAAATCCCTGATCACACACCAGGGCTGTGTGTCTCAGCTCTCTCAAACCTTTAAGGTGACCTAGCTCCTCCCAGATGGCCTGATTTCTCACTTTGACCTAGAAGCGCGATAACTAGATACCTGTTAAGGCGAACAACACGGAACAAGCGTGGCACGGGCTGAATAGACGGCGGTACTGCAGGGAGGGGAGGCCCTGCGCAGGAACTCAATAATAACTTTCAGCAGTCTAGCCAGGAGGCTGGAGGCCCAGACTTCGGCTGTTCCATCCTCTTGCCAAACCCCCTCGGCTGCCTCAGGCTCCTCCCTCTGTCCCGGCCTGTGTCTGCTCTGCTGGACTAATGTGTTCTACAGACAGCCCAGCGCTCTTAAAGAGACACACACACATACAAACGGTACATTTTTCTCCCCTGAATCATTCCCGTTGATGCAACCACCATCTCGGAGCAGAGATCATTATTTCCAGGCTTTCAACTCAAAAGCTCTCGCTCATCCCCCTTTCGCGCCCTCTCCGCTCGCCCCTCTTTCTTTTTCGACGTTATGCAAAAGATGTTTCTAAATCTTGGGCCCCGAACTGGCCCACGACGGTGGCATCTCCCTACTGCGCCACTTGTCAAGTGCCATCAGAGGTGCTCGCCGTGAAAACGCGTTTGAAGTCATTATCATGATAATCCTTTTGGGGCCAAATCCACTAGGCATGCTCAGGCCTGGGACGGTGGGGCTACGCTTGTGCTCGTAAATCAACACGGATTGTATTACAGCCGTCTGCAGCGGGCAGGGAATAATAATGGATCTGGACACTAAGTGCATCGGTCTGAAAGACAAAGCCGCACTCGAGACCCAGAGTAGTAAGTGCAGTCTGGCTGCTGCAGCCCCTTTAGGAAACGTGGCCGATAGATGTAGGCGCTGCGGTTACCAGAACGCTCGGTTACCTTTAACGTACGTCACTGTACTTCAGGTACGGGGGAACAAACCAGCACAGACTGAACCGGATTTCACCCCCTGACCGTCTAGTGCAGGGTCTAGCATCTGAGCTGAGAGACAGCATGGAGCCAGCGCTCCAGTTAAGCAGAGCAGTACACCACAGTGAGGAAATAATTAAAAATTTAAAGGGCTTGAGTGACATAGAAACCTTCAAGGGCGTGTGCCTGCCAAACATGTTTTTTTTTATTCTTCCCCATCAGCATTTTTATTCTTCTCTATGGACGTCGTAGCTCAGGGGCGGTAAAGAGGCTGGAAACTTAACTCCACAGATACGCTTTTTTTTAAACGGGAAATCGAGGAGGAAACTGAAAAACAGCCGACAAAGAGGCTGAGAGGAGGCTGCAATGCTTCCGGATGCAACCACGCATGCCGAATTAAATTCTCTGTTTCCTGCCAATTGGATTTTAGCGTGGGCTCAGAAGGATAGCTCCAAAAAGGATCGCTTTTCCAAAAGCGGCTGTCCAGATCTACAAAATGATGACTAACCCAGACGACGCAAAAGAGCCTGCTCCGTGCATTTTTATGGCCAGGCTATGGTTTTAAGATTAAACCCTTCCTGATGATTCCTCTTTAGCAATCCCAGATTTTCTTAAAAAGCGAATGGCGCTTACGAATACGCCAGAAATCTTCCAGGGTTCATAAAATGAGGATTGTTTTAAAAAAAAGGTTCCTCCGACTGGCTAAAAGAAGATAGAAAGGGTAAACCATAACCCTCACACCTCCCTAGCGATGGGACAAAAGAGAATCAATCAAAGGACTGTTTTGATAACGATTTTTGGCAATAAATACATTCACCTGATTTCTCAGTGGCATGACTGACTACCTAAGTATCTAAGGCAGGTTTTAGCTCCAAAGATTGGCTTGGAAAAGACCTAAATGGCGACGCGTATCCCAGACGACGCAAAGAGCCAGCTACGTGCATAACAGGGCCACTTATGAAGCGCTGTATCTGCTCATTTTATGGCTGCGCTTTTACAGCCGATAATTCCTCCTTTCACAGTCTGGCATTTTCTTCGCTCGCTTTGCTCCGATTTCTTATAATGCGAACAGTTGACGCCTGGGATGACGCACGGGCATGCAAAACGTTGAGTCATGCTGGTGCGTGTAACTCTGCACCATCTGCGTGAATCACGTTTGCCGTGTTGCCCAATTAAAAAAAAAACATCTCTGCCACCAACAAACTGCTCAAAGGCTGAGAGGGGGGAGAAAAGGCAATGAACTTCTGACCTGTAGGAGAGGGCTTTAGAGGAAACTCAGGAGCTTGGGGGCATCCAGAGTGCATCTCCGAGTCTGTGTCTGTGCCTCTCACCCTACAGGGCTGTAAAAAAGGCACTAAAACCCAAACGTCCAGCCTTTTTTATGGCAGCCAGATGGTGGGGGGAAACTGGGTGCCACCATGCTCCTTCGCCTATGGACTTGTCTCCAGCTCTAGTAAAAGGAGCTGACCTCAGCTTTATAAAAAGAGGAAACCTTTCAGAGAGGGCACAGGGTGTCGGTTATTCTGAACAGGACGGGTGGTTCGGGCACATTTAACACTGAGCTGAAGCAGGAAGGCAAGAGGGCATGGGAACTTCGAGGTGGTCACCTGGGAAGGCGTTCATTGGCCTCATAGTAATCATTCCAACAAGTTTAATGCCTGCGTAATCTCCAGGTTCAGCTGTACGGAGCCGTGAGCCCCCTCTCACATAAAACATGGAGTGCTGCAGATCCCTCCCTCAGCACTCATTGCCAGTTGTAACGCTGTGTGTTCGTACGTGACCCTACAACCCAGTGCAGCCTGTACATCATCATGGAATTATGTGGAAGTGAACAAACCTGACGATGAGTTTATTATCCGTTTCCTTTGACAAATTTCACATCTGCAGCCATGCAACCTCCAGGAAACTACCAATGACAACCATTCCAGAGAAAAACTCAGGTCTCAAAATACGACTGGCTAGAAGAAGTCTGAAAAGGCAAATTCCACACTTTTAACTCCCCCCACAATGGGATAAAAGAGGGGATCAATCAAAGGACTGCGTTTAGATGATAGTAATTAAGTTTTTTTTGCTGGCATGATGCCAGACCAAGACTAGGGCTGTGACAATACACTCGGCTGGTGAAATGATTTTACAGTCAATAAATGACACAAATCAATGCACATTTTCTTGTATACGTTCTTGTATCAACAACCTCAAAATTTTGTAAACTAAATGCTCTATTGTAACTTCATCATATCATAAACAACCAAGTAAAAACATTTATTTTTATTTCTGAAGAGTAGGAATTCAAAATCTCTAGTCCCCTGCAATTAAAATAAATTAGATGGCGTTTTAAATATTGCTATGGCAACAAAAAAGTTACTGTAACAGTTTCACCAACTTTAGATAGCTAAGCTGACGTATGATTGCGCCCTCAGGTGTTAGGAAAATACAAATGCACTAGATGGCATAATAAGCAGAATGCAATCCCAAGTCCTCCCAAGGTTTTTTCCTTACAACATTTAAGGAGTTTCTCCTTTCCACTTTTGCCCTAGGTTTGATCACTTTGAGACAAAGCCCCACCGTATAAAGTGCTACAGAAATTTGACTAACTGTTACGTTAGATCCACGTTACCAGCAACATGAAACACTCTCAACCTGCATTTTTCACATCATCACCTGTTTACACTTCTGTTAACGGTGGCCAGCGGTGGCAATAAACATCTTTACACTGTTTTAACTAAACGACAAATTTAATCCATCATGTCATATGTCGACGGTTGATCACAAGGTTTTGAGATTTTGAGAAGTCAGATCGCAAATCACTTTACTGTTTAAATATTTATTTTAGCCTCTGAGGCAAATTGCGAATACTAGCGTCCTCAGTTGAGCCACGTCACAAATAACACACACACCATCTCGCCAAACTGGATGTTAAATAATCACTGTAACTCATGTTACTCGCATGACATTAGAAAGCAAAATTGGAGTTGGTGAAATTTGATTGAGGCTACATGCTCCGAATAACCAGATTACCCTCTCAAAATCAGGCGACCTTTATTGGATTTTTCGAAATCCGATAACGGTTCGGCTATGATTTCTGATATCGAACTATGCATTATATGTGCACTTCAATACCTGCTGAAATGGGATAATGATTTGATTAATATCGGGCTGCTAATGTAATTTCCACCATTTCTGTTCCTCACTTTAAGAGATTGGCTGTTCCTATTTAGAAGGGAAAAAACATTCACAAGTGCCATTTCGTACACCTCAGCTGCCCCCTCTTTCATTTACACTGCTGGCTCACGTTTAACGTTTATGTCCTGCAATTCAACCTGACCTTTCCGCAACCCCTGGACAGGCCTTCCTGGGCCGTTAGAAGAGCTGTGATTGTGGGCTATTGGAGTTAGAAGGTTAACTGTCTCCTCGGTGGCTCACGAAGCAGGCCGTAAAAAATGGGAGCATGGGGTCACTGAGCTTTTTCTCGCTGTCCAAATGACCCCGGTCATCACCTCACCTTGGTCTGGCCTTTTGTCACCAGAGCTTATGGGCTGGGACTAATGCTGAGGGAAGATGCACTGCACTCAACAATCCATAACCAATCAATAACAACACAGCCTAGGAATGGACACAGACGCCTACAACTTCAATTGCCTTCTTATCCAAATTCTTCATTGGAAAGTGACTTAAATGCTTTTAAAGTAATCCAATTAAATTGTCATTTAACATTCCCTCGATTACCACCCTCACCAAAGTTCAAAGTACAGTCATTATTCCACACACAAAGGAACAAAATGCTGCCCAAATGACCTTCACCTCACCTCGGTTTGGCTTTTTGTCCTCTAACATCCTAGGATTTTAATCAGATAATTAAGACTAAAAATGCGTCTCTTATTCCAAATTATTCAGCGATTAGTCAAGTGGACGTGTAAACATTCCCAGTTAAGGTCTGGAAATAGGAGTACAAAGAGCAGGATTTTAGCTCAGCTATCCGATTTTCTCAGCCCATGTATCCTGTTACCCAGATTTCAATTGGTTTTCTCAGTCTGCGCATGCACTCACAGATGCCATGTCCAGTTAATCTTATTGGGAGAATTTTGGTGGGTTCTCCCTCCCTCAACTGACCTGGTGGTTTATTTGTCTTGCAGGGTCTGGCAACCATGGAATTAAACGCAGCACGGAATAAACAACGCGAAATATCGCTTAACATTTTTGTGCTTGAGGAAATGCAGAATCTCATTATTTAATTAATAAAGTGTGAAGCTTGAGTAAACCCAGAGTTTTCCACGTTATCTGATTTATGTAAAGTCGCTGATGAGATTATGGACAAAATGCATTCGGTGTAAACCAGACATACCACTGAAACGCTCACTGGCTTAGCTCGTTTTGATCTCTCAAGCCTGTCGCAATTCTACGCACGTCTACGAGAGCTGTGCACCCTAATTTGCCCAAAAAAAAAAAGAGTTTTCAGCACATTTCTAGCAGCAAGGAGGAAGATAAGGCATAGCAGAAACTAATTAAAGAGTAGGAAGTGCAGCATAGAGCTGCTTCTGAGCTGCAAGCCTAACGTGAAAGATGCCTCTTTGGCTCTGGCTCAAAAATCAGACGCAGAGAGGCGTTCGCATTCCAGGAAATTTCCGCTACATTCTGTACGAGGCCGCCGCTGAATCGGGACATTTCCCCAGCCGTCTTGCCTTCTTAGGCCTTCCGAAAGCACGAGCAAGCTGCCCAGCAAGGGTGCGAATTTCTAGTCCGGAAATGTGCCCTCCCTTTATCCCCGCACCCGGCCCTCAATTCGGGTTTCATTGAAGCGCACTTCCTATCGAAGTGACCCAGAGTGCACGTCCCTAGCTTATCTGCTCATGTGTTTCCATTTTGCTCAGAGGAGAATGACCTCAGCACAGTAAAAGCAGACGAGGACTGCCTACCAGATGTGAGCAGGAAGGAGCAGAGGAGGAAGGAGAAGGGGAGTGAAAGAGAGAAACAGCGAGAAGGGGCGCAAAAAAAAAAGACAGAAAAAAACCCTGCCTGAAGAATTTACTGCCAGCTCTTGCACAGGCCTGTGATTAAGGGTTCAAATGGAGTTCCTGAGGTTTAAGGGCCATCTCAGAAGTCAACGCTGTTTGAGCAACGGGGACAGAAATATAGGCCGATACGGAGAAAAGAAACGAATCTGATCCCAACTCCTGCTCTATTGATATTTCTTCTTCCCCCGGTTTGCTTACCCCAGCCCCTCTCCCCTCACCCCCGTGATCAAATGCCAGTGTCACTCTACACTCGGGCGCACCTGCCAGCAACACAATGACACACTTCCTCCCATGGCACGCAGCCAAGGCCTTCCAGTCGTATTTGCTGCAGGTTGTGCCACAACAAAGAGAGATAAATTATGGAGAAGGCTTGATAACATGGTGACTAATCAGTAGCCTGAGCTGTGGACGGCCGAACCGCGTTCGGTGGGCCTGTGGTGCTCTGCTCGTCCCTGGCACGGTCGTAACTCGCACTTTTGCTGTTTGACCCAGACATTCCGGTCATATCCGTCTGGGGCTGTTTTAATCCGGATGTTCTGACAACGTGCAATTACATAAGCGTCTGCTGCCAGAGCTGTTTTTAACAGCGCAGAGGTTTTGCCAGCAGGACCTTGGAACCGGCCGACATTTTAAGACCTCGGTTTTGAGGCAGACTGCATGTCAGACTACAAAAGTCATCATAAAAAGGATTTTAACAACAGCCTGCGGGGCTGCTCCCTCACAAATACACACGAGCGATGACCTCAACCATCGGACGCAGTCGACCGCCCTTCTCGGCATCTGCCTCACCCCAACAAACACAGCCCATTAACATAATGCCACCATTTATCGGGGGGTCACTGGGGGCTTCGAGGCAGAGAGCTGTGACCAGCGTCAATCGTATCTGCTGACCTCGCAGACCTATTATTTGGCTCCTTCATTTGCTAATGAACCCACCAGAGCCAAACGGAGAGGCGACTACTGGGTCTGTAATGCCAGCAAACCGCCTCAGCCTCGTTCCTTGGCTGCAATCGCCAGTCTTAAGGTTGATATTTGTGGTTTCATTAAGGGAAGAGCAGGGCTAAGCGGTCACACTATTTCAGGCCCTGCTCTGCTCCGGCTGCTGGAGCGCTATAAATAAAGGCAGACGTCCATCACAGGCTTTCTATCACCACGTCCCAAGGGGTGGGGGGAAGGGGGGATAGTTTTGGAGTTGTAGGGGCATAGCTGTAGCCTTAACCGGGCCTCATATAGGAGTGCAAATGGTCTGTAAGGTGATGCGAGTGCCGTGTCACTGAGTAATTGGGGATGACATGAGTGTAAAGGCACAAGAGGCCACCAAACAAAGCTCTGTCCTTAGCAAAACAGAAAAGGAGAGACAGGAGGCAGCAAAAGAGACGCTTCAGCAGATGTCTCAGCAGAGTCCGTCAGGGGCAACGGGAACAAAGAGGCAGGGCAGGATGGATGGAAAGTCCTAAACAGCTAAGCCAAGCTTTATAGAGCGTGTTTGGTAGAAGCACGGGCAACACGTCAGCACTATTGCTGAATACGAGGGAACCTACCTCATTATCATCATAAACCTAGCAATAAACCTTGGGATGGATACTCAGGGGCCAGGTCATAAATCTATAGGTAAGCGTCCGCATTAGGTTCTGTGAAGCAGGGTCGCTGAGCAGATATTTCCACACAGTATTTTATTTTAAACAGTAATATTAATTCAAACGCAATATGAAAGCATTTATTACTGTACTGCATGGTACAATACAGCAGTATCTTTCATAAAACTTCAAACACTTACTGATGACAAAAATGGACGTTACCACGTTGTTTTCCACCTGCAATTCTCTTTTCTGTCAACAGGTGTCGCAAGGGTTCGAACTGGTTTTCTGTCATTCAGATGTGATTTAGACCTACAGTTGCAGCTTGTCAAATTTGTGTCCCGCCCAGTTTTGAGGAGTTTTGTCTCGGCACTCATCGCACTCGCTACAAATCGTACGAGTCGAGACATGCAAATCGCGTAGCATTTCCAGCCAAAATAAACGAGCACACCAGACTCAGCTCAACACGGATCTCTGGTCAAATCGTCTGAGAATTTACTCATTTATTTATTATTATTATTATTGTTATTCTTTAATATAATCTTAGTGAAAATAAGTCCTAAGGAGGTCAGTAATAAGAACCAACCAAAAGGAAAACAGTGAGAACCACAATAGCGCTTAATGTATTTGTAATATAAAGCAAGTAACACTTTAATAAATGCATTACTCACAGA
>JAVSBU010000070.1:2198644-2215011 GCA_033118015.1 Loricariichthys derbyi | reverse complement strand
GTGTGTGTGTGTGTGTGTGTGTGTGTGTGTGTGTGTGTGTGTGTGTGTGTGTGTTGATAGTCATATTTTTAAAGCCACAAATATATTCAAGGTTTGATTTGTGCATGAATGATAACAGTAGAGCTAATGATACTGGCGTAATTTGATGAATGAGGTAAATAAATCAAAATGTTGCATGTGTTCAAACTTGAAACATAAAGCATAACGATTGAAGAGTATACTTTGTTATGTAAATGAATAAAGATGATCTAATTGTGATTAATTTCAATAACCCACCTTGGTTTAAGTGTTTTTTAAAGTCTGGAAGAAACATGGAGCTCGTCTGGGATTTGAACCGAGATCGCCCACATCATAAGGGGGAATATTACCCCTACTCCATGGACACACTCTGTGGCGTAAAGGGGAATTACCTATTTCTCTCTCACTCTGTCTCTATGGCACATCTTTTGATTGATTCATATAAAGGCTCTGCTGATCAGAATACCATCCTCCTTGTTCCAGCATACATCCCGATCATAAGAAGAGTTGAGAAAATTGTACGTAACATCAAACAGTGGATCAAAGACAGTATCTTGGATCTCCATGGATGCTTTGAATCCACGGATTGGAATAACCTTCTAACTCCTTCCAATAATATAAGTGAACAAGTTGACACCATATCCTAATACATCTCCTTCTGTGTAGATAACATCATTCCCTCCAAAACTGTAACAATTTTCCAAAATAATAAGCCCTGGGTCACAAAAGACCTCAAGGAAGTCCTCAACAAAAAGAAAAGGGTCTTCTTCACTGGCTCCGAATCCGAAAAGAAAGAGGTTAACAAGGCAGTCAAACAAGCCATAAAAATTGCAAAACAGAAATACAAAGACAAGGTCGAAGAACAATTCGCACAAGGGAACCTCCGCTTAGCTTGGCAAGGGCTAAAACACATGGCTGTGAATACAATCACCAACCACTGTGACACCATTCAGGTAGATAGCAGCAGTCCAGCATCCCTCCCCAATGACTTCAACCACTTCTTAAACAGGTTTGAGAGAGACAACTCGATCCAATTAGAAAAGTTCAGGACCATACTCCAACCTACGAATTGTGCACTTGAAAAGACAAAAGCCCCAAAGAGGACAAGAGAGACCAGCTCACCAGGCATGGACAACATCAGTGGTCACTGGTCATGTTCTAAGGCACTGCACGAAACAGCTCGGTGGTGTTTTTCAGACTCTGTTCAAAAGATCCCTTGACAGTTGCACAGTATCTGAGCTATGGAAACACTCGACAGTCATTCCCATCCCCAAGAAAAATACAGCCAAGTTACTCAATGACTTCAGACCGGTGGGATGGAGAAAGCTATGGAGGTGCTTGTGAGACTGAGGTTGCCTAGTAGTTAAGGTGTTGGACTATGGACAAGATATAGTCCAGGTCCAGGATTCAAACCCCACTGCTGCCACTGTTGGGTCTTTGTGCAAGACCCTTAACCTACAATCATTTGAATTGTAAGAATAAATAGATTCTAAGTCCCTCTTGATAAGGGCATCTGCTGAATGCCATAAATGTAAATGAGTAGTAGTAACAACTCTTTTTCTGTGGTCCTCAGAAAGATTTCTGTTGATACCAAGATACACGTCCACAAATGTGTTGTGAAGGTCAAACTGTAAAAGATCCATGTCCTTTACATAGATACATTACATACATAGTGTGCCCAGTCACAGCTGATTGTCTTCCGATGATTGAAAACACCTGACTCCAAGTTTAACATCAAATTAACTGTTAATCCAAAGATGCAATGTTGTATTATTTTAATTAATAGATACATGACCTATTTATCTTTCGTTTAACTGACCTATCTATCATTCATTTAAATGGGTTATCCTTATCTCATTTTAAGACTTTTGTAAAATACGATGATGTTTTAGATTATTTCTATGTTAGACTAAAGACAATACTAAAGGAGTTGAAATTGAAACTGGTGACTGAATAGTAAAAATGAATGAATTAATAGAATATTGCACTCATATTTTTAGTATTGCACATGTAATACATGAAATGTGACCAAAGCCTTTCATATTCAAATAACACTTGGGCACCTACATTCCAAACATCCTTAAGCCCTATCAGACAACAGTATAACTGTGGAGCCTAGGAATTATTATTTTCTTTAATTATTACATAATTATTGACAGGTAGTTGCTTAAAATACGAAAATGCATGATTTCACCTTGGAGCATTAAGTGGTACATGCACTTGACTCTGCCTAGAGGTGATTGAGGAGTTTTAAATTCAGTTAATATAATTGTAAATTATGTTGCTTATACTGTCAGCTGCGCCAGCAGGGGCACAGCTGGTCAAGGTGCTCGCCCCATCTAAGCGCATACTGTCGTTGTGGCAAGACACTTAACCCACATTGCCTAGTATGAATGTGGTTGTGTGATTGGTGGTGGTCGGAAGGGCTGATGGCGCAAACTGGCAGCCTCGCTTCTGTCAGACTGCCCCAGGGCAGCTGTGGCTACGTAGTAGCTTATCACTACTGGGTATGGTATGAATGGATAATGCAAGTGTAAAGTGCTTTGAACTTCTGCAAAAACGCCATATAAATCCCATGCATTATTATTATTATTATGAGTTGAGAGCAAGCTGTAAAGAGAGGACCCACATGCAGGACAGCTTTATAAACACTGGTAGATTTATTAACTCATAACAAAACACAAACTCAGAGATACTCAAAAGCAACCCTCCCTCTACAAAGGAAGGGCGGTACCTTCGTCCCTAATTCCCTCTTTCCATCATTACATGGGAGGCTGGTGTGCTCACCTTACTTCTCCTTTAAATCCGACTGCAGCACCACAAAATGGGTGGAAAACAAAACTCCATGCTGCGCCGCAAAATGGTTGGGAAGACCACACCATCACAGATGTGCCTTGTGCCGGCAGAAGGATCTGCAACAAAGAAAAAGAGAAAAATATTAATGGTGTGTCTCTAGCCTCACTGCTGCACACCACACACACACTGGAGAGTGAAGTCAGAGCGGCGTGCAGAGTGCGATCCTTACTCACAACACAGCATAATGTCAGCTTGCCGTGATGATTTCACTTTCGCTTTTAAAGGGTTAAACACAGTAGTGAATTAGGTGAACAGCACTGCGCCTCTAGATTACTATAACGCCTCAGCAAACGTGGCGCAGCCACGCTTACCAGCCCTGGAAGAAGGCTACTTCCGAGAAAGGAAGCAGCAGGACCCATTACAGTACCCCAAGCCCTCTAAGGGGGTGGCCCCTGAAGACCCCTAAGGTGGACCCCAGCATGCAGCCCATACCATCTTCTAGGCAGGGGGTGGGTGGGTGGTGGGTGTAGAGGGGGAAAGCCAGAAGTCATCTACCAGTTGCTGTCCGCTGGGTCCAAAACTGGAGCTGGCATTCTTTATGAGTTGGGCGCGAGATGTAAAAGAGAGGACCCACATGCAGGACAGCTTCAAAAACACTTGTAGATTTATTAACTCATAACAAAACACAAACTCAAAGATACTCAAAAGCAAAGACTATAGAACCGAAAAATAACCAAAGCAGAAACGCCTTACCTCCTCCCCTCGTCCCTACCTGGCCAATCGGCAGGGCCCGCCAACGGCCATCAGACGTGTCCTAGTCGCCCAGTGCATCCTAGCTTCCATCGATCTGAGGGTCGGCCAGTAAGGTGTTTCAGTTTTGGTTAATTTTTGGGTTATTTAGTCTTACTTTTGAGTATCTTTGAGTTTGTGTTTTGTTATGTGTTAATAAATCTACCAGTGCTTTTGAAGCTGTCCTGCATATGAGTTCTCTCTTTTACATCTCGCCCCCAACTCATGACATATACAATCTTGTATTGAAAAGGTTTATGATTTTCATGCTTTACTCCAGCTTGTGCTGGGTGGGATAATTAGTTGTGGTGGGTTGTCTATCCTGGAAATTACAGGTTACAGGCATAAGCATGCCCTGAATTGGACTCCAGTCCATCATATAGCTAGGTAGGGGTCACTGTTGCAGTGCTGGGCCGGCGTTCCTTTTTGCTAAACACAGCCAATATTGTCTATATTTTATGCGACTATGTATTTGATGCTAGCATAATAGAATGCTGCATTTCCCTGGCTCCCTAAATATACTTTTGCATCTCTAAAATGCATGAATGTAGTTTTTCAATTCGTCATATGTCTGCAGTCATATAGCTATGTGCCGCCCCTTCGTCTCTGTATCCCTGCCCCCTACTGTAGTGGGAGTTAAGCTCCTCCTCCAACCATGCTGTTCCCCTTATTACAGTCTACTGCGTTCCAGCAGGAGACATCACCATCACCACCACCTCCTCTTCTTATCCGCCATCCACTGTTACTGCTGCACCATATGAAGCACCAGCAACTCATGGCCAGATCCCAGAGACTGACACAGCCGGGTTTAGCCTGAGAGTGGTACGTCTGTGTGTGTGTACTCTTTCTTTCAGTGTGTGCATAGGTTGTGTGAGTTATATAACAGAGACTATGGGGGTGTAGTGAATCCAGCTTAATGTGAACAAGCATGTTCTGTTAATGTATGTGTCACTGATGGCTCTTTTCATTTCAATCCAGAGAAATCCTGGCATGGAAGGAAAAACAGGCATGGAAGGATATGCAGGAAACAAGAGTCATATGATTTCTTGGCTGCATGGGTAGGGCAGCCTGAAGTGTGATGGTGACTCTGTGTTTTCACAGTAGATTTCAGAACTCCAGAGTCTGCACTGGACTCAGCAGCAATGCTTTATCATCAGTATTTAGCCCTAGCTGTGTTGAGCAGATCAATCCAGTATATATTGGTACTTAGAATTTTGTGAACCCATTAGAATTTTATATATTTCTGCATAAATATGAGCTAAAAAAATCATCAGTTTTTCACACAAGTCCTAAGAGTATAGATAACGAGAACCTAGTTAAACAAATGAGATAATATTATACTTGGTTATTTATTTACTGAGGAAAATGATCCAATAATACATATTAGAGAATGAAAAAAAGTATGTGAACCTTTGCTTTTAGTATTGCTTTATTTCCTCACCTAACCATGCACACCATTGTTATTCAGTGTTCTTCTGATGGTGGACTCATGAATATTAACATTAACCAATGTGAGAGAGGCCTTCAGTTGCTTAGAAGTTACCCTAGGGTCATTTGTGATATTGCCAACCATTATACACCTTGCTCTTGGAATTATCTTCGTAGGTCGGCCACTCCTGGGGAGAGTAACAGTGGTCTTGAATTTCCACCATTTGTACATAATCTGTTGACTGTGGATTGGTGGAGTCCAAACTCTTTATAGGTTTTGTAACATTTTCCAGCCTGATGAACATCAATTTTAATGCTAATTTCATAGAAATGTTTAACGCTGATGGGATGTCTCAAGGTCCGAAGAATCCTGTTTTCTTTTCCATCACAGAGACGATCAAGTACATATGCTGTGTTTAGGTTGGAAAGTGATGGCACCAGGATGCACTGTGAGAAGAAAACAAGCTAGTGGAGGGAGTGTGATATTCTGAGTAATGTTCTGCTAGGAATTGCTGAACCTAGGCGTTCATGTAGATTCTAATTTGTCTCATAACCTGTGTTTAAACATTGTTATGGACCAAATGGCTTTAATGATTCAGCTGATTGGTGTAAATAAGAATCTGTTTTAACTGTTTCATGAAACATCCCATTTTATTGCAATGTGGATTTGAAGAGAGCAATCTGTTGTGTGTGTTATGTAGGTGGAATTTGAGTCGATTGGACCCAGAGGGTGAGGGATCATTCGAGATAAAGGGGAAAAGGAGACAACGAAGCAGGCATGTATTCTCCTCAGAGTCTGCACAGATGGGGCATCACTCACAGTGAGAGCATGGAACGCCTGGCCTACTGTCAAGGTAATGCATGGCAAATTATATTGTGTTTCACCTTCATTCTCTTCCTATTGTGTGAATAACAGTAATGGACCTGTGATCAAATAATTTAAGCTTTCAGACTGCACAGTGGTATTACATCATAGCAATATTACTACATGATTATGTGATTTTGAAATTACATTGTTATCCACTGTATTCCCTTTACCGTCATCAGAAATAAATGGGAGGTCCTATTTGGTACCATACAACAAAGGGGCTGATTAGTGCAGTCTAATATATTAGAGCAATGAACCCCAGTGGTACCTTCTGGCCAGGCTGGTCATCACATGCATGATTGACCATGTCTGAGGGAGAAGAGTCTGGTCAAGGGATCATCCCAGTCCATTATTAGAGTTAGAGCAGCCAGTCATGTTTCTTTTTCCTGATTTACTGATTGACAGCTAATTAAGAAGATTTACCCATTTGAGAGCTGAAAACCTACACTGACTAATAAATGGCAAGATTTATAGATAATATAGATAGATACTTGAAAAACATTTAAGTGCTGCATTTTGAAACAGAAGTGGAAGCTTCGCATGTAGTCTTAAAGCAATTGCCTGTGATGAGTGTAAGTGAATAATTTAGGATGGTTTTAGGAATTTAGGATTAGGAACACATTTAGGATGAAATGTGAACCAGGATTTTTGCTAATCATTAGTATCTTACCTATTGTAATGAAATGGAAGTGAATAGCAGTCACACTTGAATATCTAGTGGAAGACTTCAAAGGAAAGTGGAAGCTGAAGGAAGTTGTGGAAGTATATGGGTGCTCATCTACTTTTTGGCTCCTTAATATGATTCGGTGTCCACAACTTCTGAGTTCCTTAATTCCATCGAACACACTTTGGCCACGCCTTGTCACCTAATATTAGTTGCTAATATTAGCAGAGGTCAGCTTGCCCCCCAAAACAGAAAAAAACAGCCTCTATGAATGAGGAGTGAGTTAATTAATTAGTCCTCTTAATGCCTGCAGTCAACGTTTAGGTAGAAAGCAAAGGTCCCTCTTACATAGCCTCTGGGTACTTGAAATAGTGCAATGTGGTACGGCAGATGACCACAGAAAGTATATTAGTAATTATTTAATAATTTAATTTCAACATTTAATTAGTAATTAGCAAGCCACTACAAAAACCAATAAGAGATGGTTTGACGCAACTTTTGGAATTCACCTATAGTGGGACAGAGAAGAAAACTTATAGGTTAATGGGTTGTGTGCTGTGAAATTCTTCACAGCACACAAGACGACATCTGAGCACTAAATATGTGCATTTGAGGGATAGATGTGTAGAGTCAACAGGCTCACCCCTCTCACTGAAATAGGTGCTCATTGCATTTTACAGTGCCTTAAAAAAGTATTCATACCCTTCAATCTTTTTCACGTTCCACCCACAAATTTAAACGTATTTTACGATAGACCAACAAAGTAGCAAATATGTGTGAAGTGAAAAGAAAATTATGCATGGTTTTCCAAAATGTTTAATAAATTTAAATCTGAAAAGTGTGGTGTCCATTTGTATTCCTCCCCCTTTACTCTGATATCCCTATATAAAATTCATAGTGACCATTTGCCTTCAGAAGTCACCTGATTAGTAAATAGAGTCCATACGTGTGTAATTTATTCTCAGTATAATGACAGCTGTTCTCTGAAGGCCTCAGAGGTTTGTTAGAGAATATGAATGATCAAACAGCATAATGAAAACCAAGGAACGCACCAGACAGGTCAGGGATAGTTGTAGAGAAATGTAAAATAGGGTTAGTATGTAAAAACATATCCCAAACTCTTAACAGCTCACAGAGAACTGTTCAATCCATCATCCAAAAATGGAAGGAGTATGGCATAACTGCAAACCTACCAAGACAAATCAGGCTTTTATGGAAGAGTGCCAAAAAGAAAGAAAGAAAGCCATAAGAAATCCCACTTGCAGTTTGCCACAAGCCATGTAGGGGTCACAGCAAACACGTGGAAGAAGGTGCTCTGGTCACATGAGACCAAAGTTGAACTATTTATCCTAAATGCAAAACGCTATGTGGGGCAGAAAACTAACACCATCACACTGTGAAACATGGTGGTGGCAGCAGCATCATGCTGTTGGGATGCTTTTCTTCAGCAGGTACAGGGAAGCTGGTCAGAGTTGATGGGAAGACAGAAGACCATCCAGTGTAACTGAGATTGAGCTATTTGGCAAAGAAGAACATGCAAAAGTCTCAGCCTCTAAATGTGCAAAGCTGATCTAGACATACCACAAAAGACTTGCAGCCGTAATAGCAGAAAAATGTGGTCCTAAAAAGTATTGATTCAGAGGGGCTGAATATAAATGCACGCCAGACTTTTCAGATTTTTATTTATTAAACATTTTGAAAACCACGTATAATTTCCTTTACACTTCACACATACTTGCTACTTTGTGTTGGTCTTGTGATAGACAACACACCAATAAAATACGTTGAAGTTTGTGGATGTAACGTGAAAAAATGTGGAAAAGTTCAAGGGGGTATGAATAATTTTGCAAGGCTGTATATGTCTGCGTACTATGTAAAAGTGTTTTTCTTATAAAACTCATAGGTGGTATTTAGAGGTTTTAGTTTAACAATGTTTAACAAACTGAGCTAAAAAGAAAACCACTGCAATGGAGGATTAAGTGGATAAGAAAGTGAAAGAATAAACAAGGGTGGCATAGTGGCTAGCTGAGATGCCCAGTTCAATCCTGACTCTGTACTCCACCTGTGTGGAGTTTGCATTTACATTTACATCACTTAGCAGATGCCCTTTTCTAGAGCAACTTATAATTTATACAATCTTACAACCTTCTGTTCCTTCTGTGGTAGCCTAGCTAAGGTTAAGGTGCTGGACTATGGACCAGAATGTCCAAAGCCCACCTCTGCTAAGTTGTCACTGTTGGGTCCTTGAGCAAGGTCCTTAACCTACAGTTGCTTGGATGTAAGATTGTATCAATTGTAAGTCGCTCTGGATAAGGGCGTCTTCTAAATGCCGTATATGCTAGGCCTCCACATTTCGCATCCTGAACATTCGGTGATCCAGAACAGTTGCGTTTTCTCTTTAGTGCACACCGCCTCAGGCAAGGTGAGATCCTGTTCTGCAGCTGTGGCCATGGTTTCCTTCTAACACAGATCTCCTACGACCAGAAACCCGCCTGACACAGTCCACACTAAGGGCACTTTGTAAGTTTCAAATGTGCCTTTAGTGTGTGAGTAGATTTACGTTTACATCATTTACATTTGTCAGGCACCCTTATCCAGAGCGACTTACAATTTACACAATATTACAGTTTAAGGGCCTTGCTCAAGGACCCAACAATGGCAGCTTGGTAGAGGTGGGATTTGAACCCTGGGCCTATTGGTCCATAGTCCAGCACCTTAACCACAGTCCCTATGACGGATTTGCGCCCTGTGTGTCGCTGATTAGGCACCGGTTCTCCCGCGACCCTGAGTAGAATAGCGGATAAGAGAATGAATGAATGAATGAATGAATTTATCCTCAACAGAACTAGAATCTTTCACGTGGCTGTGTTTGATCCTGCCAGCAGAGGGCAGCATATCGCCGTATTCTCCGAGCTAGGGTATGACGTAAGCCGATCAGACAGTGAATGCGCTCCGGCTGTAAACACGCTGCGATGCGCGGCTTTATTCGCACCTCTTTATTTGAGCACAGCTGGTAGTTTCGGGTTGCTGACTGGTGAGAGCGTGTTTGTGGGTATCGTTTGTTGCCCCTTCTCGTCGGTAGATATGCCCGAGGGAGGCGGGTGTCAGGTGAACGGTGCTTTCTGGTTTTAGGAAATCGGCGTTAGGAGGAAACCATGGCCGCACCTGCGGAACAGGATATCACCTTGCCCGAGGCGGAGTGCACTAAAGAGAAAGCGCAGGTGTTCGGGATCCTGCGGCTGCAGGAGGAGGCGAAATGTGGAGGGGAGAGATCTTCGGGCGGTATTAGCAGTAGCTGCAGCAGCAGAACAGACGGCAGATGGCAGGCTCCCATATTCGCTTTAGCTCGGAAAGCTTCGGAAACCATTTCAAGTGGAATACATGTCCTGCCCAAAGTGGCCGAACCCAAAGTGTGCGCTTTTCCCGAGGAATGGGGCGTTAAGGGTAAGGGTTTGTTTACTATAGTTTGCATGCCATTATTTGGATCATATCTGAATTTAGTCTGTGTAACACACAGCGTTATTCTGAATAGAATCACGTTGCTGAGAGAACAATAGCATCATTATGGATTCTAACGCTTAATCCGCTTTAGAGCGCAGATTTTCCACATCAAACGGATATAAAATTCACGTGCGGTTCAGTAACCATCGTTCATGTCTAGAGTAAGTCTTTCCCTCCAGTATAAACAGTAGAGAGCCATTCTGGATTCGGCCTGCTGAGGCGAGGCGTTTTGTCACGTGGTCCGAACTGTCCAATGATTCTTTAGGGAACATCTGGATGCCTGAGGTGACCTCTTCCCAGCTGTTGAAGGGGCGCTCAGTATTCTTCAAGGTGCACCTCATCTGGACCGCATGGATTGTTATCACCTACTAGAAGTCTTACCTGGGCTGTGGAGAAAAAGAACTGAACTGTTACTCAGTGGTCCAAAATCCTCTTTTCAGATGAAAGTAAATTTTGCATGTCATTTGGACATCAAGGTCCCAGATTCTGGAGGTTGAGTGGGGAGAGACGTTCCGACCACCACCAATCACACAACCACATTCATACTAGGCAATGTGGGTTAAGTGTCTTGCCCAGAGACACAACAGTATGCGATCAGATGGGGGCTCAAACCGGCAACCCTCCAGTTATACAGGGCGAGCACCTTAACCCACTGCACCACTGCCAGCCCAAATAGGATTTTGGACCACTGAGAAACAGTCCTGTTCTTTTTCTCCACAGCCCAGGTAAGACTGTAGACGTTGTCTCTGGTTCAGGAGCGTGAGACGAGGAATTTTTATTTGTATCTCATGTCTAGGATTCGTCTGTGTGTAGTGACTTTTGATCTTATGTAATATTCTAATTTTCTGAAACACCAAATTTTGTATTTTCATTATCTGTAAGCCACAATCATCAAAGGTTCAAGAAATAAAGGCTAGAAATGTTTCACTCTATGTGTAATGAATCTATATAATATATGGGTTTCACTTTCTGCAATGAGTGACAAAAATATTGAACTTTTTCATGATATTCTAATTTTTTGAGATGTACTCGTAGAATATTTTGTGAGACTTTTGAGAGAGACGTTCCTCAGAGATTTTAGTCCATATTGATACCATAAAATCAGGCAGTTTCTGCAGGTTTGTTGGCTGCACATCCATGATGCGAATCTCCAGTTCCATCACATCCCAAAGGTGCTGTATAAGGGCATAAGTCATCATCTTGTTCTTTCAGCTTTTCCCTTTTCAGGGGTCTCCACAGCGAGTCATCCTCCTCCATTTCACTCTGTTCTCTGCATCCTCTGTCCTCACACCAACTACTTCCATGTCCTCTCTAACTCCATCCATATATCTCCTCTTTGGTCTTCCTCTTCATCCTTTTCCTGGCAATTGCATTTCTAACATCCTGACTCATTTCTCTCCTCGTGGTCTTTGACTAACAGTAGCACAAATTCCACCAACACGGTTTGTCAACAGCACCGGTGGCAGTCGTTAACTCGGGCCTTGACCGATCTGGTATGATTTTCACTTAGATGAACTCGCATGTTAGTTTTGGGAAAGTGTTTTACATCAGATGACCTTCTTAACCCAACCCTCACCATTTACCCGGGCTTGGGACCTGCACAAAAGATACACTGGCTGGTGATCCCTAGTGGCTGGTTTGTATAAGGCCATAAATAAGTCACCGTATAAGAGCAGTTGCTGCAGGTTTGTTGGCTGCATATCCATGATGCGAATGTCCAGTTCCATAACATCCCAAAGGTGCTGTATAAGGGCATAAATAATTCACTGTATAAGGGCAGTAGTTGACAGGATAAACTGCAGACCTGTTGTTCATATCTGAAATATAAAATGCAGACTATAAAATGCAAATTTAAAAAGTCCCCTCTCCTGTTCAGACTACATGTGTGGTTTGGATGGATGATCTTTTTTTTCTGTGCTTCTTTTTTCATGCTTTCTAAGTGATTTGTGTTTTAATTGTAAAGCTAATAATGACAACACAACTGTATGAAAGGCTATTACCTAACTGCAAGTTTATTACCCTCTCCATATTCTGTAGAAATAATTATGTAAATTAATACAAGCAGACAGACACAAAAAAAGAAACAATGGCTATTGAAAGTTACTGAACACTTTAGATTCTTTTCAGAAATATGACCTAAGACATCAGATTTACCAGTAAGTCCTAAAGGTAGATAAAAAACATCTAAGCAACTAAAAGCATCTCCTACACTGGCTAACATTAATGTTAATGAGGCCACCATCAAGAGAGGTGACCATGAGATGGCCATTTTTCTCCATGGACAAATCAGAAGGCTATTGGAAAACTTTTTTGGATGGGTGAGACCAAAGTAGAAGTTCTTGATTAACTGAGAAGTATTATATGTGGAGAAAGGAAAAAACAAACAATACATTCCATCGTAAGAACCTTATCCCATCTGTGAAACATGGTGATGGTAGTATCATGACTTTGGCCTGTTTTTCTCTATCTGGGCCCAGACAGCTTGCCAGAAGTTTTAAATTATTACACCAACAAATTCTAAATGTTAGGAGATCTGTTTGTGAAATTAATCTCAAGAGAAAGTGGGTCTGCAGTAAGTCAGTAACCCTAAACACACAAGTCATTCTACCAACAAATGGCAAAAGAAAAGTTAATGTTTATGACTCTCAAAGTTTTCCATTTACAGCATTTAGTAGTATGCTCTCATCCAGAGCAACTTACAAGTGCTTTGTATTCTTCTTAGTAAAAGGTTGTCACCTTAAGCCAATAGAAATGTTGTGGGAGGACCTGAAGCAAAAAGCCCATTTGAGGAAAGGGATTAATATCCCAGAGTTGAAGCTGTTCTGTGGGCTAAAATGTCTTCAAACATTTTCATTAAAGTCCCAGTATGTTATAAAAATATGTTGCATATGAGTAAAGTGAGTGCTACGTCATAGCATCACGTGATATGCTATCACGTGATCGCATGACTCCAAACATGACGGGATAGCGAGCAATTCTGACAGATTCGTACGTATTATCACTTATTTTGAAATACTCATAGAACATGTCTAAAACACACTTTTTGTATTTGATATAAAACGAGACCAATAATGTCTTTTGAATCGTCAATTACACTTTAAATGTTCTGTTCGCAGCACGTGCCAGTCACGTGATAAATCACGGGATGATGGAAATTATCATATTAACTGTTCAGTCTGACCACTTAGGAATCTCTGAGGGGTTTCCCCAATTTATTTCTTATAAATGCCTTATACCAACCAAAATCTGACTGAATTATTCAGTCTGGGCGTACAACGGATCTAACTACAAGGTGTTAGATTTTTACCCTATATAATTTGATTGTATAACATACTGGCACTTTAAGAAAAATCAATAATAACTTAAAACTTATACAGACTTAACAGCCAGTCAACTGTAGTTTATGGACATAGCTCAAGGACCCAATGGTGGAGCTTTTGATCCAATTCAAGGACCGTCTAGTCCATAGTCTAGTACCTTAACCAATAAGCCAACACATTCCCACAAAACCAGGGTTTGAACTACATTTACATTTAGCTTACAAGTGATACAACTTTACAATCCAAGTAAATAACAGTGGAAGACTGCCAGATGTTAGATTCAAACCCTAAACCTTCTGGTCCATAGTTCAATGTTTACATCAACATTTATGTGGCATTTATGGTATTTATAGCATTTAGCAGACCTCCTTATCCAACGTACAACTGATTCAATCTTACAAGCTAAGATATTGTAGGTTAAGGGTCTTGCTCAAGGATCCAACAGTGGGATTTGAACCCTGAACTTTCTTAAACACAGGCTACCACAGTCCCATGTTCAGTCACTTAGCAGATTCCATTATTTAGAGAAACTTATGACTGATACAATCTTACAGTCCAAGCGGTTATGGGCCTTGTAAAAGGACCCAATGGTGGTAGGTTGGCAGAGGTGGGACTTGAACCCTAGACCTTGTCCACAGTCTAGAACATTGACTGGTAGGCCACCACAGTCCCCTGGTTATGAACGTATCAATCCAGAACATTCAGAGGTAGAGAATCCGTTAATTAATGAATTTATTGGATTTATCCAAATGTTTTTCAAACTGAATCTCTCTCTACTACTTCAAAACAGATGAGCTACAACTTCTTCATAATGGAACCATTAATATGTCAGTAATTTCACCTGGATACTCCAGGGACCTACACTAAATTAAAGCATGCACCCTTAATCAGAGTGTTCTTCTAAGTGTTCTGAGCAGTTGAAGGTTAAGGGCCTTTTTACATCAACCAGAACTATAGATTTCCAAAATAGCTAGGCTAAATATAACTCAATTTGCATCAATTTGAAAAACTAAGAGATGGACGATGGGTGGTGACCTAGCATGCTCTGTGTATATTTTAACCCAGCATGTCAGTAAAGTACTACAGTAGCCTACTATACTAAAGGATTTAAAGGGAGTTTATAAAATTGTTGAGATATTTTTACTTTGCCTTGTTTAAAAGGATTTGCATTTATTATGCACCAAAAGAAAAACAGCCAGCAGAACAGAATTGGATAATCTGATGCATTACAGTTAAAATGAATACTTGTATTTTTATTAAATCAAATTTAGTTTTGTATACAAGCTTTTCTTAAATAATACCCTTCTGATTAGTATGTTTATGAGTTCAAAGCCTGGCTACACCAAGCTGCCGTTGTTGGGCCCTGACTGGCTTATAAAAATATCTTACTTGTGTGATATACGCTATTATGCAAAAGTCTTAGGCCACCATTAGATTAGATATACCACTGTTTTAGCAATGGTATAATGGCTATATATGATTTGATATGAGTCACTTTTTTAATACAACCATTAATTAATAAAGCAATCAAATACACTGCCTGGCAAAAAAGAGGTCACACTAATATTTTGTTGGACTTCTTTAGCTTTGATTACAGCACACATTCTCTGTAGCTTCGTTTCCACAAGCTTCTACAACGTCACATTTATTTCTATCCAGAGTTGCATTATTTTTCCCTCAAGATCTTGTATTGATGATGAAGATTTGGACCCACAGCCTTCTCCAGAACATCCCAAAGATTCTCAATGGGGTTCAGGTCTGGACTCTGTGGTGACCAATCCATGTATGTAAATGATGTCTCATGCTCCCTGAACCACTCTCTCACTATTTGATGAAATCCTGACATTGGATCATCTTGGAATATGGCCATGTTATCAGTGAATGAAAATCCATTGATGGAATAACCTAGTGATTCAGTATATTCAGGTATCAGCTGATCTAGAGCAACCCCACAGGCAGTGACTTGTACAAGCAGTGTATGTAGTGACAGATGAAACTTTTTAGATTATAGCTGTAATAATTCACCAGGGTTTTACTCTGATCCAGTCGAGTTTCTCAGTAGTACTGCTACACTTGTTTTCCTCAAAGTTTCCTCTGAAAAACATCTGTGTTTGGTTGCACATAATAACCCAAAGTATTGTTTGGCTTTGCAAACAGACTCCAGGGAGGAGCTGGGAAACTATAAGGGCTGTTTTGTCTCTAACCACATCCTACCACAGCTTAGACTGTGGCCGCAGTGAGCGTACAGGTTCACCAGCCTTCATGATCATCTCTGTGCCCGTATATTTTCTTGCATAGTTTCGAAATGGAGGTGGTGAACTCTGTGTCCCTGTAGCTCCACCCTAGGAATGTGAGATGCTAAAGCATTGGTCTTGCTTTCTATTTATAGGAGGACAGCCTCCGTGACACTCTTACCCAGAGACAGAGGCTCGTTCACTCGCTCACACAGCCACAGCTACAAAGGTATTTTAAACCTGGCCTTTAAAGCAGGCTACCAACTTAAAAAAACGTTAGAAAGAATGATACAATGGTACAATGTTCCATGCCCTAGGCATGTAAATACATAGTCAGACTGTGTTAGCATGCAGCTAACAGCAGTGTCCTAATATCGACCCACTGGTTGTGCTTCAGGACAGATGATCACCATCTGAAAAAGCTGATACAGTATGGTAATTGCAATAAAAACACACTGTTCCCTTCATTTACTTTAACTTTTATTTCACTGCAGACAGAATGAATCAAAGATGCATCATATTTTGTCTGGTCAGCTCCATTGTATTTGTTAATAAACATCCATTTCTGCATTTCAGGGCTGTGACATTTAAAAAAAAAGTTGGGCCAATAAAGCATTTGCTACTTTTGTAATGTTGCATTCCTTCTCATATACAGTGAGGAAAATAAGTATTTGTACACCCTGCGAATTTGCAAGTTCTCCCACTTAGAAATCATGGAGGGGTCTGAAATTTTCATCTTAGGTGCATGT
>JAVSBU010000070.1:2053693-2065314 GCA_033118015.1 Loricariichthys derbyi | reverse complement strand
ACAGGCATCGTGGGACGCCAAGCCATTTCTTCACATACGAAGTCATGGTTCGCTCCATCTTCTCCACAGTTGTTATCACATGCTGTTGTGCAAATGTAATAGACAACAAGTGGAAATTATTGGCAATTAGCAAGACACACTCAATAAAGCAGTCGTTCTGCAGATGGTGACCACAGACCACTTCTCAGTACCTATGCTTTCTGGCTGATGTTTTGGTCATTTTTGAACGTTGGTGGTGCTTTCACACTCAAGGTAGCATGAGATGGACTCTACAACCCACACAAGTGGCTCAGATAGTGCAGAACATCCAGGATGGTACATCAATGTGAGCTGTGGCAAGAAGATTTGCTGTATCTGTCAGCGTAGTGTGGAGGAGGCCTTAGGAGGGCAACAACCCAGCAGCAGGACCGCTACCTCCACCTTTGTGCAAGGAGGAACAGGAGAAGCACTGCCAGAGCCCTACAAAATGACCTCCAGCAGGCCACAAATGTGCATGTGTCTGCAAAAACGGTTAGAAACCAACTCCATGAGTATGATATGAGGGCCCGACATCCACAGATGGGGGTTGTGCTCACAGTCCAATACCGTGCAGGACGCTTGGCATTTGCCAGAGAACACCAGGATTGGTAAATTCGCCACTGGCGCCCTGTACTGTTCACAGATGAAAGCAGGTTCACACTGAGCACATTTGACAGACGTGACAGAGTCTGGAGATGCCGTGGAGAGCGATCTGCTGCCTGCAACATCCTTCAGCATGACTGGTTTGGCAGTCGGTCAGTAATGATGTGGGGTGGCATTTCTTTGGAGGACCCCTTGTTAGACCATCTGCTGGTGCGGTTGGCCCTGGGTTCCTTCTAATGCAGGACAATGCTAGACCTCTTGTGGCTGGAGTGTGTCAGCAGTTCCTGCAAGATGAAGGCATTGAAGTTATGGACTGGCCCGCCCATTCCAAAAACCTGAATCCGATTGAGCACATCTGGGACATCATGTCTCGCTCCATCCACCTATGTCACGTCGCACCATAGACTGTCCAGTAGTTGGCGGATGCTTTAGTCCAGGTCTGGGAGGAGATCCCTCAGGAGACCATCCACCACCTCATCAGGAGCATTCCCAGGCGTTGAAGGGAGGTCATACAGACACGTGGAGGCCACACACAATACCGAGCCTCATTTTGACTTGTTTTAAGGACATTACATGAAAGTTGGATCAGCCTGTAGTGTGTTTTTCCACTTTTTTTTTTTCACTGATTTTGTTGTCAGCACATTCAGCTTTGTACAGAACAAAGTATTCAATGAGAATATTTCATTCATTCAGATCTAGGATGTGTTATTTTAGTGTTCCCTTTATTTTTTTGAGCAGTGTATAAATTTTTATTGACCCTTAACAGAATTGCTTAATCGCTTAATGGAATATTTGAGGAATTAAGAGAAATGAGTCCAGTATTAACAGTAGAATTCCTTCCAGTATTAGTATTAATTAATGTAAATGCACTAATTTTTACTAATAAATCTATAATAATGTGTTTTGTATTATCTGAGAGATTTTTGAATTTATGAAGCACTTACTGTATATAAATCTTTGCAATCACTTAATGTATGAAGTCAAACATTTACTACAGAAATCACAGCAAGGGCCAAAACGAAAGGCGTTTGCTGTTGCACATATACAACCTCTCCTCTTTCAGCAGGGTTGTCCTGTATGTGTGCGTAAGTGAGTGAGTATATGATGGGGTGCGTGCGGCTGCCTCCTCGCTTATGCTGACAATAGGGCTAAAGGGAGGCCCTGTGTGAGTGATACTGACACAGTGCTCCTTCCACCCCACAGAACCACAGAGGGCCCTTTGTGCTCCCTCAACCATCAGTGGCCATCCATCACATAATAACCTGACACATTTTAACTCGACTGAACGGCCTGCTAATCCTGCCAGCCCTGCAAGCTTGGGTTTCCACAGTGAGGGCAACTGGTACCAATGCAATAGCCATGTTCGCTTTTGGGTCAATGTGACCAACTTTGAACTTGGAACTAAAGAGTATGCTCTTAAGAGGTAAGAGATAGTGCAGATATAGTCTCATGCAAATGAGTTAACTTAATATAAATTATATTTAAATGTACAACATAACAGTGTGACACCTTACAATACCACATAAATGGATCATTTGTTAAGGCATAGAGATCAAGTTTTATGTTTCTATTTAATCCTAAGCAGCTCCTGTGGTTTTTAGTTAGAGGTCAGCTGCAATAAGGAGCAATTTCTGAGACCTGGGTTTGAACCCTTTGCTGGACAGGGCTTACAGCATTTAATGGTTTATTTGTTTATGTTTTTTTAGTTAACATCACATCAGCGGTTAATAATGAAATAAATGTCAAACACATTCACAGCAGGTAAATTTATAGTGACCAACTAACGCATGTCTTTGAAATGTCGGAAGAAATTGGAGTACCCCCATGTGTACACGAGGTGGGCAAGCTAACTCAAAACAGGTGCCATCCAAGGTCAGGATCAGCCCCGGGATCTTATGCTAACCACGTGTGCCAATGTGAAGGTTGGGTGAAGTAGTTACAGAGCTTTGTTGCCCTGTACAGGACATGCCTCTACCTGCAGCAATTAAAAGCTGCAACCGGAGTCAGTGTAGTTGTGGGACAGTGGTGACCTAGTGTAGAACTGGACCAGAAGCTCAGAAGGTCAAATCCCACCTCTGCCAAGCTACAACTGTATGGGTCTTGAGCAAGACCCTAAACCCTAAAATGTAAATGTAGCAGACCACTGCCACACACGTGCACCATTGGATTGGTCTGAGTGCATACATTCATAAATATTATTGTATCATTAAAACATTAGGTAATTTGTTAAACATTTTAGAATTGTATAGTGGCATGGAGCAGTGGGGCCTCAAGAGTCTTGTAAGTGCTCTCTGTGCTGTTTGACATCCATGTTCTCCTCCTGGTTGTATGAGTTCCTCTAGCAGGTGTACTGGCTATTTTAAATTCCCTGAGTGATTCAGTATGTGTACGGTACCATAGCGGCATTGGCGTAATCATACTTTGTGCTTAGTGTTTATTGGAAAGGTCCAGAACTTTCCCTGATAAGAATAAAGCTGTGCCCTGTTCCATATACTGTACCACTGTAATACCACTGGACACTAACTGGTATATCAGATTTGTTGTTATTTATTTGTTGTAATGTCTTGTGATATAGTATTTAGGAGGTATTTAGATTTAGAACTGAGTGGAATGAACCAACTGTCTTCAGCCATGTTTCCAAGTAGATGTACCAGGGATGCAACAAGGTCCATTAACTTTAAAAACCGAGGTCTCAACAATTATAATATCAAATAAAAATCCATCTATTAATTCCAGTTTTTTGGCCGTAAACAGCTACTCACCTCGACAGCCAATCAACACAGCTGATCCACAACCAGAGGTGGGAGTCAAACGCTAAACGTTAAAATAAACAGCTAGCAACTCTTTGCAACTCACCTGCTCACTAAATCCGTCTTTGTACCAGTAACAAGCAAGACTCGACATTCCAGCCACATTTTAAGCTGAATTATGCTGTAGTCTGTGATCGTTTCATGCAGAAATGTTGCTCCTGAAATATGTTTTCACAGAGAGTGGTGAAATGTGCGTGTAGCAGTAGCCACGCTGAAGCGTTTGTTCAAAACTTCCGCGTCAGTCATGACGTCAGTCGGACTCAACGCTATTGCGACTTCACTCTTTCGCAGGTTTTTATAAGATATTAATGGAAATATATATTTTATGAATTTTTACATGAAAAAAAAATCCCAAAATGTATAAAAATATATTACAAATATTAATTCTAATAATTATTAGGTATTACAGTGTTATTATTAGCAATGTTTTATCATTTAACCAGACCACGAGTGGAGCTGCTTCTGGGTCTTTAGGCGCCGTGATTAGGCGCTCTTTATTTCCACCTAGCGTCGAGGCGCTGATGCACGCCTAATTGAGTTCAGCCGTGGTTATAGGCTTTTTAAGGGGTTTATAAAGCCTTAATATAGTGTATAAATACTTAAATAAATATACCTTGTCAAGTCACAATTGCCAGAGCTGCTTGTTCTTAGTGGCTTCTGGCTTATTTTACTATAAAATTGCTTACAAGTGTTAGGAGTTGCCGTTGTTTATTTGTACATGGCATTAGTAGCCTAAGTGTGTGCCTGTTCTATTGTAAGTAGTACTTCTTTGTTTGCACCCCCAACAGCATATATTCACCTGTTGAGTCTTTGTTTCATCTGAATGATCTTCTGTGCTGTTCTTAATACTGGCTATCAAATCATTTTTTTAATTTTGTTGAAAACCCTAAGATATCAACTGGTTATTATTTACAAAGTCATCATCATTTATCTTCAGTAAACACCTGGTCAGGACGGGTCTGAATTCTATCACAGGAATGCTGGGCACAAATGAAGGATGCACTCTGGATATGGTGACAGTCCCATCTTTGGCATCATAACATTTTTTCACAGCAACAAGCAACAATTGCACTTAGTGGTTTGTTTGAGGCAGTAAAGGTGTGAGGAAACATCAATATTAACCAAACAAATGGTTCACCAGTTAACAATCTGTCCCACTTTTGGTGTCTGGGAAGTGAGTTTTTCTGCGTTTAGTCAAATGTTTAACTGTGGTGACTTAGTGTTTAACCTTCTGAGACCCAGACTTTTGCTTGGTGTGCATTTTTTAATTTCTTCGAGCTATTTGGGATTAGTAGGACCTAACAAGTATAAAACCTAAACTTAATCTTCGTACAGGAAGTTGTTTGTAATGTCGTCATATGAGGACACAGGGTCTCAAGAGGTTAAGGTACAGAACTGTGGCCCAAAAATTCCCAGGTTCAAATCCCACCTCCACCAAAGTGCCAATATTGGATCCATGAGCAAGCCCTTTAATGCTACGTTCACACATACACGGTTGTGGCCGAGTTAACCGAGATTTGGCTTACCCAAACATCCGAATTGTATGCTTACGAATTAACCGGTGGTGGGCGTGGCCTAGACCAGGAAAAAAATGTGTGAACATAGCATAACTCACAATTGTAAGATTATATCAGTTGTAAGTGCTCTGGATAGTAGATATAAATTGAAATCAATATTTTAAAGGTTGGTTTTCCAACCATACTCCCTCATGCAGTATGATGCCCCTACATTGTTTATAGAGCTTACTGTAGCTCTGTAGCACCACCAGTAACTGTGCCTCCGAAACAGTGCCAGAATGGAAAATTCATGAGCAATGGTGAAAAAAAGCCCCTTTGCTCTATACCGAATTAAGCTCAGATAGCTAGCTACATATCAGCAACCAAAAATAAGGCCATGTACTTCATTAAAGAGCCAAAGGATGTTAATCAGAGTTAAATATGAGCTATGAGCTCAGACATGTCCATTAGGGATTTCCAGTCTCCGGAGATGCAAACTTACTGATTAAGGTCAGGGACGGTGAACAAACTCTTTGTAAAGTATCAGGTTCAATCCATGTAGGTCAGAACAAGGAAATAGTGGATAGCTGATTCAGTCTTTAAAAAAGTGGCAGGGCATTTTCATAATCATGCCACAGAATTCAATCAAATCATAGTTCATATTTCGATTTACACATTTTGCAAACACTTATCTGGAGCAACTTATAACTAATACAAGCTTACAATTCAAGCAATCAGGGGTGAAGGGCCTTGCTCAAGTACCTAACACTGGTAGTTGACAGAGGTGGGATTTGATCCTTGGACCTTCAGGTACAAAGTCCAGTCCATGTTTTTATATTTATAGATGTTAGCAAATGAATTTATCCAGAGTCACTTACAATGGCCTCTTTTACAATTGCTTAATGATCCAGTGGGATCTAAATTAACCAGACAAATGGGTCCACCACATAAGAATAGCCATTCATCACTGCATACAGATAAAATAAGATGTATCAATCCATCAAACCTAAAGCCACCAAAGAAAAGGAGAAAAAAAAAGAAAAAACCTTTTGTTTTAAGATCAGGTCAGATCAGATCAGCTACTATTTGGGTGATAGATCATTCTCAGCACTGCAGAAACACTGATGGAGTGGCGATGTTCTAGTGTGTGCTGAGTTGGTACGATTATATCAGACACAGCAGTGCTGCTAGTGTTTTTAAAGACTATGTTCATTCACTGTACTCTCTATTAGACACCTTATTGCTCCTCCCTGTAAATGAAAGGTTAGAGACAGTTTCTCATTTGTTGTTGTACAGTTTACGTTAATCATCCTCTAATCCTTCATCAGTGCTCACAGGATGCTGATGGCTGGAAATTTTTGTTTGAGGGTCTCTTCTCAGTCCAGCAATGACACTGAGGTGTTTAAAAACTCCAGCAGCACTGCTGTGTCTGATCTATTCATACCAGCAAAACACACATTAACACACCACCACCACATCAATGTCACTGCAATGCTGAGAATGATCCACCACCCCAATAGTACCTGTGCTGGACCTGTGGGGGTCCTGATCATTAGGGAACTGAGTAAAGGCAACTAACACATTATGCAGAGCAATAAATGGACTACAATCTTTAACTGTAGAACAACAAAGTGCATCTGGAATGTGGTAAGTAGAACTGATAAAATGGATAATGAATGTAGAAACAAGGAAGTGTATCTAACAAAGTGAATAAGTGTATAAAGATGTAACAATAGTGCACAGGAATGAGGTTAATGAGCTACTTTTTCATTTCATGTACTGCATCTAGAGATTAAATAATTTAATGGCATTACCTAATTAAGGAAGTTACACTAAAGAAGGCATTTAAATCTCCTGTGATTCCGTATTTCCTTTTCACCAAGATCACCTTTCACAGAATTACATATCTTGAACAAAACGGACCCCCTCCCCTTCCAAAATAAAATCCCAGAGAGACTTGTGGCAATGGAGAGATGCAAAGTTTATATGTGTGGCAACAGCTAAACGTGGGGTCAGGTTTCTCTGGGTCCTGTCTATATTTAACCTAGTGATCTAACACCAGGCAGAGGGTTTAAATGCCACCCCTGCAGTTGGTGTGGAGCAGTTGTCACCCACAGATCTTCCTCGGCACGAGCTCAGGGATACACACATTCAGGCATTCAGGACTTAGAGCGTGAGCAGGCACTTGAGGAAAGAAGAGTGAGCCAGTGGAGTGTACATTCCTCCAGCCTTAAGTCAGCCGAGATGGAGCTTTTCGAGACCAATCCATTCTTCTTCCCAGAGCAGCGCTTTTATGACAGCGGCGAGAACTTCTTCCCCTCCAGGCTCACTGGGGGCTTTGATCAAGGTGGATACCAGGACCGGAACTCCATGGTGGGGATGTGTGGGGATGGCAGGCTGCTTTCTGGCAGTGGAGGGCTGGAGGACAAGCAGTCTCCATCCTCCACACTAGGTTTGTCGCTCTCGCCAAGTCAGGAGCAGGAGCATTGCCCAGGTCAGTGCCTGGCGTGGGCCTGTAAAGTGTGCAAGCGCAAGACAGTTAGCATGGACAGACGTCGGGCCGCGACCCTACGTGAGAAGCGTCGACTCAAGAAGGTGAATGAAGCATTTGAAGCACTCAAGCGCAGCACGCTGACCAACCCCAACCAGCGGCTGCCAAAGGTGGAGATCCTGCGAAGTGCCATCCAGTACATTGAGCGGCTGCAGGCACTGGTCAATTCGCTCAATCAGCAGGACCATGACCAGGCTGGCCTGCACTACAGAGCTTCAGCCACCCAGAGGGTGAGTAATGCAACAGAAGGAGTGAAGGGATGGGATTATTCGCATGTGGTTAAACTGAAAAGCAGTGTTTGGATTTAGTCTAACAGCTAGGAAATGTGGTAATTATGATATAATAAAATTCTATATAAGTTTAAGTTAGTGTGAGTAGCCTCTATATCATGACAGGTCATGTAAAGAATTCAAGAACTGTACGGTTCCTAATGCTTAGATGCAGTTGGCTGTCAAGTTATTTCAGTTGTCTTGAGTGGGCCAGTATCATAACTGACATGTGTGTGTGTCTGTGACAGGTGTCCTCGTCCAGTGAGCAGGGGTCTGGCAGCACCTGCTGTAGCAGCCCAGAGTGGAGCAATGCTTCTGAGCACTGCACCCCAGCTTACAGCTCCACCCATGAAGGTAAGATTTAGCAAAAGTAATGTCACTTACCTTCTATTTAAAGTGATTAAACCTCATGTTTTGTAGTTTAAGACTGTATGACCAAATAAAATTAAATTCTGATGTTCTCCAGATCTCCTGACTGATGACTCATCAGAGGAAGCAAACCTGAGGTCTCTGACTTCGATCGTAGACAGCATCACAGGCACAGATGGAGCGCCAGTGGCTTACTCAGTGGACATTACCAAATAAAGATGAGGGGTGAAGGAAAGACTGGAAATACCAGTCCAACAAAGCCTAGAAATGCAGCACTACCTATTAGACCTGATCCAAGCTAAACCCAATCCTAAAAAAAAGCCACAGAAAGCCCCTCAGGTAGCATTTCCAAACAAACTTAGCGGTCCATTACAAATATTTCCATTTGTTTTCTTATGTTTGGAAGATATCCAAGCTAGCCAGTCTAGAAGGGTGTTTCGTCCTCAATCATTTTGTGTTTGCATACTTATTTTTTTGCATGTGTGTTATGAATACCAACAACTATTCATTTTATGGGGCCAATGTTTTATGACAGTTTTGACCAATAAATGCTTAATTTAAGCTAGTTCCAAAATGTAAATACGTTCCTATTTTCTACTGAGTGGTTCTGCTTTTTATTTGATGTAATTTCTATGTTTGGAATAATTTATTTGGACTTTTATAATAAAGATTGTTGTGTATTTGTACATGCGTCAATTTTGTGTTTCAATCATATAACTTTCCTTTAAAAACTCATAAATAAGAAGACAATTTGACACCTAAAAAGAAACAGTTTTACATGGTTACTTAGTAAAATATAACAATACGATAACTTTTTTTACAATAATAATCAAAGACAAATAACCTTTTGTGTATGGTTTAAAGACAAATCTAGACTAGACAAAGAACGATATATGGTTCAGCAAAAAGGTCAATGTATACCCTCATACCTCATATATATTTATAGTGCCTAACCAAAAAAAGGTCACACACTCTAATATTTCATTGGACCACCTTTAGCTTTAATTATGCCTCGCATTCGCAGTGCAAAGTCTTCTCCAGCACATCCCAAAGATTGTCAATGTGGCACGATCCACGGCAGTTTTACTTCCGACCAGCAGGGGTTGTCTGGCGTGGAGCAGACATGGAGCTGAACCCAGGGAAGTATACGCACTTGCATGGCAAGTGATGACGGACGGGGAATTAAGCCTCACAGACTGGGTTCATCTGGCATAAAACAGATAAAAGATAAAAAAAATAAAAATAAAAGGCTAGCAACAGAGCAGTTCGGCATTAGGGTTGGGCATCGTTTGGATTTTAACGATTACGATTCTGATTCCGATTCTCTGTTTCGATTCCTGTTCTAAACGATTCTCGATTCCGATTCTTTGAGGTGCAGGTCACAGTTGGTAGCACTTGGTAGTCTGTAACTTTAGCTAGTCTGTTAAGAATAAGACAATCATAATTTTCATGTACCAACCTGATTCCGTTTGCAACGTGGAGTTGCTGGCTGATGGTTGACTGTCCAAAGTGGAGGAAGCGACGGGAACAGTAGAGCGACGCAACAAGTTAAAAACAAAGTAGGTCTACACTCGTTAATTATTGTACCATGCAGGCGAAGGTGTTTTATCATGTTTGTTTGTGGGGTTTTGCAAGAGTGGGCCGCTCTATCTATGGACCCTTCTGCTCTACCTTACGATAAACTGCTATACTTAAACAGCTCTGATCTACCATAATATTCGCAAATCACTTATCAGTAAGATTTATCACTAAATCTGCAGTATAACATTCATCCAGCAGATGGCAGCACAACCTCGTAAATCAAAGGGCCTTCGATTAGAAGTATTTCGTTTACAAGGTTGTGCTGCCATCTGCTGGATGAATGCTGTACTGCAGAGTTTCACACAGTTTCAGATTTTCACAGGTGTTGCACTGTGCCAATCCATCCATTTTCAAATGAAAATGAAGCCAGACTTTTGAGCGGCGTTTTTTGTAGTCCATGTTCAGATGAGCGCGCCGGGCTGAGTAATACTATTACGAATAACATAGACTAGTTATCATTGTGGTAGTTGTTGTTTTATTGCCCTCTAAATCACACGACAGAGCCAGTTAAACTGTTAATAAATTAATATTGGAATCTTTAGAATGCATAGCACTTAACACAAATGTTAAAATAAACATTTTACACCTTCCGTATTAAATGTTATGAAATAATAATTTGAAGCAATACAAGATTTAACCACATTCTATAAATTAAATCCATTTTTAGCAAACAGAATATTGAATAAACTGGAATCATGTATTACAAATCATATGTTTAAAATTGTTATCTTAAAAAGACAAAACTCATAAACACATGAGAAATGAACATGCATATTTAACAATTAGAACTTACCACGTAGGTCTATAATATGTGAATATTTAGGTAGTTATTTAATTTGATTAAGAAATATATGTTGTTAAACTCGCTAGCTTAATTGCAAGGCTCTCTCTCTCTCTCTCTCTCTCTCTCTCATATAACGCAGTCTCTCTCTGAAGGAATGGAGCGCCCCCTAGAGGACGGAGTGAATCCAACAAATACAAACCCCAGAAACAAACTAGTGAGAGCATTTAGGACCCGAAAAAAGAATCGAAATTCAAACATCCTCTTAACGGTTCTGGAACTGGTTCTCGGTGCCCAACTCTTATCAGCACAGTGCCATTGAATCCACTATGCCTTCACAGCCCAACGAGACCAACGGGGTTTCAGCGATGTGCGTTTTCTTCTCTTCATGCTAGGCACTTCCCGGGCACTGGAGTTCCACTCGCCAGCGCCCGGGGGAATTAGGGACAAGGGTTTCACCTTTCCTTTGCAGAGGGAGGGCAGTATAAAGCCAGGAGCCTTGAGGTATGATAGGGCTTAGGGTGTTAGAGTAGGGACAATGTGGGTTCTCTCTGTGCCGTCCAGGCCCCCCTCGGCCTGCCTGTGTCCCGTGTGTTCTCCCGGCATGGAGGCAGACTTAAAGGAACCTCAAGAGGTGAGGAATCCGGTGGTCGGGACACCGTTCAGGCTCACACCCTCGCTGTCATCCGCCATACCTCACCCTCATTCCCATGTGGTTGGCTGGCTCATACAGTGGCAGTAAAAGTGGGTCCACGAATCGAGGTTTGCCGGCTCAGTACGCCAGCTGTAAAAGTGGGTCCACTTAACTCCGGATGTGTCGTAGTCGTTTGCATGTGCCCAGGCTCCATAGGCCCCCATGGTGCAGCCAGTAAGGCTATTTATGTTGTGTTTCCAGTTTACTTGTGTTGTGTTTTGTTTGAGTTTTTTGAGTTGCCTTATTTTAAATTAAATAAAATCTACCATCATTCATGAAGCTGTCTGCGCTTGGGTCCTCCTTTACATTTCTTCCCCACCGTGACACAATGGCATTCAGTTCTAGACTCTGTGATGGCCAGTCCATGTGTGAAAATGATGTCACATGCTTCCGAACCATTTTTTTCCCAATTTGAGCCTGATGAATCCTGGCATTGTCATCTTTGCTGG
>JAVSBU010000070.1:1580464-1591827 GCA_033118015.1 Loricariichthys derbyi | reverse complement strand
CAAGCCCTTCGCACACTAAAGGAAGTCAAGGAGATGATCATGGCATGGGATCCTTATCTGGACTGGTCCATTAAGTTGGCTAACGGGATTGATTTGTGTAGCGAACCCTACAAAAACCTCCAGAAGATCCCGAAGAAGGGGATCATCAAAATCGGTACAGTACAATACGTATAAGTACTATTCAGTTTTATAGAAATGCACGCAAAGTGTGTTAAACCAGTTTAAATACAGTAAAGCTTAAATTACAACTCTGTTTTACGACCACACTCTGTGATTAGAACTAAATATGGTGGACCGGGGGTTACAAGTATTCGCAGATTTTCATTATTCACGGAAGGTTCTAGGTGAAAGTCTAAACAATCTGAAAATCTAAATGACCAAAAGCAGAATTCTGACTTAAAGCATGCATTTTGACTTCAAGCGGAAGAAATTAAGATGCCTTTAATTTCAGAGCAATAAAGCTCTATTAGGGCAATAAAACAGCTTTTACCACAATTCCTTCATTGTGTTTCAATTCCCCATCAGGGCACCCAGGTGTTAAGAACTTACGACTTGGTAAGAAAAGTATGTCGAGAGCCAGCTGTTTTTGGGTCATGTCCCAACCCAAGCAGGCAGGATTTCAAATACTGCTTACTTGACTTTATTTTCTGAGCAAGTTTTTACCTTTTCCCAAGTGTTTACACAGTTCTGTCACTGTCTCCACCTGGTACTGCCAGTATAAAACCATGCACAAATATTCATGCATTAACTAGTCTTCATCCTGTGCCTCACACATTCACGAACGCTGCAGTTTTACCCCCATGTTAGTCCTGTACAGGGCTGCAAACATTTGGAGTAACCCAAAGCAAACAGAGGTGGAATTGCTAACCCCTGGCACATCTGTGTTCTGTTAATGGTGACAGGAAAACATAGCTGCATTTAAAAAGCTGCCTCTTCAGAGAGGTTTCTCAAAAATGCCAGTGGTCATGGTGCAAATACAGCGTTATGTTCAATGTTACAGGACCCCATACGTCTAGCATCATAGAAAGAAAATGATGGTCATTATACACATTTAGCATAACTCACAACACGGTGACGCTGCACTTACGGGACACCCTGTAGAAATAAATAGAAAAAGAGTACTGAGGAATCAGTGACTGAACATATTGAAACAATCCAGATACAACCGCATACAGTTTTTGAGTTTAGTACCAGAGACATGAGGATGTAGGTTCATCAGGCACTTGACTACTCATAAAGTGTGTAAAGGTGTAACAGCAAGACATTGTGACTCATTTCCCAGCTGTACTGTGGGGAGCCATCTGGGGCTATAAGGAAGCTGTCTGCATCGCTCAAAGAGAGCCTCTGGACACCTTTACTCTGAGGACCTGGATCTGAAATGCCTTGTTTTCCCAAAATCTCTTATGACGCCTTATTGAACATCTCCGTCTCCTATGATGAACGAGAGCTGTAATGCTTTAATCTTGTGACATCCGTGCTGTGGCGTCAAACCGACAAGGTAAAGTAAACATTTAGATTAAACAGCTCTTTCTAAAACTGCACTCCAGCCCTGAAAAACTAAATAAGGGCTCTTGCTCAAATGGTTATCCTGTCCCAGTGAGAACTTCACCTGTGCAAGAAAAACGCCACCAAACTAGAAGCCTGGGAGTTTACAAACAGCGCCACCTGGTGACCAGGATAAAAAGCAGGCCTCTTGTCTGGAGACAAGGTTTCTTACAAGTTGTATTTTCTACAAGTGTATGTGACATTGAACAGATTAGCTCTAAACAGAAGCGCTGTCCAAAACAACTGTTGTCCAAGGGACCGATGTCATCTGCTCTTCAGAAGCATCTGGCTATTGTTAGGAATGCCTGCTTACTCTTATTAGTTAACATGTGCTATATCTTCAGTCTGTAAAGATTGCACACTGATAGAGAACACTAGTCCAATACAAGGTGTCATGACTTTTGTCAAGCAACTGACTTCAGATCTATTAAGACTCCAGCGTGATTTCCATATCAACTGTTTTTGACTGACAGTGAAGTTAGGTTGGATAAGTAGAGCTCGGGTGGAGGATGGGCTGCTATTTAGAAACTCTAATGGGCTACAACTTCCAGGAGTCTTAAGCTAGCCACGGTAGCTGAAGCTGTAGCCACCTGCAAATTACAACTTAGAACTCAAAGAGTTAAGAATGTGTTTCTTTCAGCCTATTGTCGGAGTGTGCAGGTCAGGCGAGGGGGGAGGGCCGAATAGATTTTGCTAAGAGGCTTTAATCCCCCCGCCTGTCAAGCCCGTACCCTGCTTGACGTCCCATTGATGTGTAACAGAACAAAACAGTGGGCCCCTCGCTAAGCTCCGGTTTGGGCCCCATTCACAGCGACAGGAGAGCAAATTCTTTAGCTGCATACAACCTCCCCATACACCCCCCCACCCCATCCTATCTTAAAGGAGAATATGCAATAGCCTCCAAAACAACAACACCATAACAGTAAGGTGGAATATACAAATGGAATCTCAAAAATAAGGGTGTGAAAAGTTTCAGTAACTAGTTTTCTAGTCAGATTCTCACCTTTTAATTATAATCACTAAAAATTGCTAAATTACTACAAATACAACGCATACTGATTAATACATTGAATAATAAGAATTTGTTTCATTTTTGAAACATGCAAATATATCTAAATTAATGAAGCTCCTGTAGAATTGAAACTTTAAACAAAAAATTAAATGGAATCTGTTGCAGGAAAATAGTGATAGTAACCATAATAATAATTTACAAATAATATTTGAGGACTATATTTTCCACAAAAAAGTTTGGCATGCAAAATCCATAACTAATATTGTTTTTCTAATATATTCATTATTCTGTTTTAAAGGAACATAAGCAAATATTTGGTTGAATATTTATTGATATTCCCTTAAAACAGAATTAAGATATGATTTAAAATAAATATACATTCAATCTAAATATAATATATGACAAAATATTTTAAAAATCCAGTTCATGGAAATGTAACTTAATGGGTCTTTACTGATCAAAACACAAACCGTATTTGAAAGTGAAACCCATTAGTTTTAGGATGTTAGCTTTTTACTTTATATCAAATAAATAAATCATAAATATGATACATTGCGTTGGCCAAGGAGAGAATACTAGAACTTGCACTGGTGCAATTTTAATGAATTGCATATATGTATATGAAAATAAATTGAAATTCCCCACTCATTTATTCTGTGGGGTGACATGTCTGATAAAGGACCAGGGCAGATCATTATCTTAACAATCAATGTACAGGTGTCATGATGTTTTTTCCATTTAATCAAAAGAAATATTATTTCCAGACAAAAAATTTGTCACCCTGCATGTTTAACTTCACCCTGTGGGGTAGTAACCTCAGCCTCCTGCAGATGGCATTGCAATAGCATTTATAGAGTGAGAAGCGATGATATAGTACAGTGAATGTCTTGTTCAATGTGTGGAAAATGGGCCGCAAAGCAGATAGTATTGATTGGTAAAAAGGAGTTATGGGATTTGGGGGTGCCAAAGGCCATAATGTGAAGGAAAGCAACTGCATTTTCAGGTGCGTCGAAGCGTATGATCATACGGCTCTACCAGCAGTGGCAAAAATCCCAGTCTAAAGGAAGTTCTTATCAGAATTGTGGCCGAGACAAAACCTTTAGGTACATTTGAGTCACAGGTGACTCTTTTTTTGTCCAGTCAGTATATATTTATCTAGACTTAGGTAATTTTTTCCAAGATAGTAATGCATCTTGCCAAAGAGCAAATGGTGTTAAAGCTTTTCCTCAAGGCATATCCAAGGCAAAAAAAAAATCTGGATCTCAATCCAAATGAAAATTTATTTTCTTTTTTTTTTTTTTTATTTGTCCATGAGAAGGCTCCTTGCAAATCCCGCAAAGCTCACATTTGAGCTGTTATTAGAGAAAGTTGAAGCCAGTTGGACGTAGAACATTGTGTTTCATGAAGTCCATGCCTCAAATAATTCTGGCCATTTTAAAAATTCTAAGAAGAGCAACAAAGTAGAAATTATGGTATTTTGGTATGCCATTAATAAAAAACTAATATCATTTGAAGTGTTCAGCTATTAAAGAAATATTTTTGTTATCCTATATGTAATTTGTTTATTCATTATGAAGTAAGAAACATGGATGAGTGTGGCAATTCAGTGTTTACCAAGGTAGTGTTTGGTCTCTCACAGTAGACATGATAGATCATGATTTTTATAGATTACTTACTACATTTACTACCTACACTTAATTCATCATTAATTCAATCAAAAATTTACTCCAATTTGAAATAACTGAACACAGGGAGCATAATTTCGTCCAGAAATCCTTAATAAGTTTTGTGGTAAAACAGTAAAACAGCATAAGGAAAACAGTTTTAAGTTGAGATGTCGATGTAGGTGAAAAATTAATGCATGAGACCATGATACTTTCCTTTATTTTGAATAAAGGTGGTACAGACACCATTGTTTTATTGTCATATTCTATACAGACAAATTTCATCAAACTTCAAAATATTAGGGAAATGCAAGCAAAACCACTAAACCTTTCATACTGATGCCTAGTTGCAAAAAAGTAACTGGAATGGAATGAATATGGGACACCATCAATTTAATTGTTAAGGGTTAAAAAAACTGTATGCATTGGCATCATAAATATGTATTTAAGTTTCAGGATTTGTTTAGAGAACAACATTAAAAATTAATTAAGAATTAACTTAGATTAGTCAAATTTTTTTTTTAGAATTTATTAAAGTATTTACTTTATTTCAGGTGATCTGGTGGAGCAGCAGCAATGTACCATTTCAGGCAGGCTTGGTCATCCAACCGACACCTAATTGGCCATGTCTGAGGGAGAGAAGGGTAGATAGGGGAGTATCCTGAGTACTGCAACACCGACACCTCCCATGATCTGTGTGATGGACTGGTGCCCTATCCAGCCCTATGGAACCTCTGCAACCTCAACCAGAATGAAGCAGCAGTAAAATGAGGAAGTATTTCACTCAAATATAATATTTCATATTAATACTGCATTTATGCAAATCATATAGATTTTAGTTGAATTAATTATTTTTAAGACACAAAGCATTATGGTGTTTTAGAATTAATTTATTTTTATTTGTTTTAGAAAATCTTTCTAAAGCATAAACTATATGAGTAGATATCATGAGTTATAAAAATAATTATCTCAGGTTTATCCAATTGCTAATTATAGTAATTTAGCAGGCACTTACCTGTTGGTAAGCGACATACTGTGGGTTATGTTTTGACGTGTATATTTCGCAAACATTTATATTCAAGAAAATATTTTAATAACTAAATGTTTCAATTAATAAAATTGCAGTAACCTTGCAGCAAAAAGCAAGTATGGTTTAGAAATGACTTGGCTTGAATGGCAAGATGATTCTTATTTACTCTTGAAGGTAATATATAATAGGTAAATTTCCACCATTAGTCGGTAATATACTAATATTTTCTAAACCTGTTTACAATAAATGTTGAATCTATTTGTAATTGTGTGATTATATAAAACAATTTGTTTTAACAGTAACCATCTTTACATAAATAACAGCATTTCTTTTATGGAGCACATTTTCTCCCATATTAAAATTAATAACAGATTTGGATGCAAAGCAGGATTTGTAGATGAAGAAATTTAAAAAATAAAAATGATAAATCAGGGATGTGAGCAGACAAAAAAGCTGGACTGTCGTATGCAAATTTCACAGTTCTTTTTAATGAGACAAACCATCTGACGAACCACAGCTCTAATGCTCGGGGTTAAGAGATGCATATTCATGATATGTATATTCAAATACGTTCTCATGAACGCACAAACCTACCCCCTATACCCCCTTTTACTATTTTCATTACTCAGTATTTACATAAAGGGAAACCGACTTGTTTTTTTCATAATAAAGAATATGGAACAGCACAAAATCCAGCTGTCTCAGCTGGGCAGGGAGAGTGGGATTGATTGGCACATTTCAATATCTTACAGTCTGAATGAAAAAAAAAAATCCTACATGAAGCTCATTAATGACTAAATGCATGTTGTACACTTGTGTACCAACATGGTCTCTAACACATCATTAGTATGATGGCACAACCTTCAAAGACTAAGCACAACTGAGAAATCAGAGAATTATTACTCTGCATTATGAGCTGGAATTAATGTCCTTGACTTCTAGCTGGTACTGTTACTATTAATTAAAATTATTATATCAATATTTCTTAAACCTTTTTGATAATGCATTTATTCAAGTGGAATTTCTGTTTTAACAGAGAAAAAAATAACCTTAAAAAGTTAACCTATTCCATCTTTCAGTTGTATGTATTAATAAAATCCATACATTTTTTTTAAAGCTTCCAGTAATGAAGTATAATGATCCCATGTCAACTGAAACCATTCTGCTCTAAACTTAGAAATGCACAGTTCTGTGTAAAAATACACATTTATGATGAAAAATTAAACTTGACACCAAGCACTGGCAAGACAAAGAAACAAGATGTTACCTAAATACATAGCCTAATTAATAAATAGCCAACTGAATACATTTATATTTATAGCATTTAGCAGACACCCTTATCCAGAGCAATTTACAATTGATTTACTCTTATAATCTAAGCAATTGTGGGTTAAGAGCTTTGCTCAACAACGGCAGCTTGGCATAGGTAGAATTTGAACCCTGGACCTTCTGTCCAACATCTTAATCGCTAGGCTACCACAGTGCCCCTAATTGCTATGAATAATAATTGCATCAGTGCATACTTATATTTCACTATAGTAATAAAAAAAACATAAAGACTTGTGTTTTGGTAAGACTGATCTGTATTAATATTAAAAAATCGCAGGTTGAATTAATTTCTATGAAATGTCATCTTGTGGCACCAAACAGTTTTGAATGAGATGCCCAAAAAAGGTTGAAGTTATAAAAAAAATGTAGCTAAGGTAAAATAAATTATAATGTAATACAAAAATGCTGTGGGAAAGACATGGCTTCTCATTTTACAATTTATAAATATCAGCATAGAGTCTACACTGAAAGGAAGCTTAATCTTATAGCACTTGTTGGATGGCAAATAGATTCACATTTATATTATTTAGCAGACACTTTTATCCAGAGTGACTTACAATTGATTTAATCTTATAATCTAAGCAATTGTTAGTTAAGGGTCTTGCTCAAGGACCCAACAGTGACAGCTTGGCAGAGGTGGGATTTGAACCCTGGACCTTCAGGTCTATAATCCAACACCTTAACCGGTAGGCTACCACAATCGCAGATATACAAATAATAGAAAATGGTTTGTTTAATGCAAATGGCAAAAACACACAAAAAATATTTAGATAAAAGCATCATTTGTTTCAGTTTCACTCTTTTTCCAATAAAGAAAATAAATCAATTGAACTACATTCACATGTCTTGGGTAAAAATCCTATTTCTAACCAAATGAGTAATAATAGCTTAGATATTTGCTATATAAGAACTGTGCCTGTATTTCATTCTTATAGGACATAATCTAGTCTTATTATTTTAGCAGAAATAAAAGGCAAAAGGTAAAAACAGAAACGTCCCTGTGAGTTTAGTTTCTAATGAGCTCCAGGTTTATGAAGCAGCATCCGGATTCTGCTTCAATAAATGGCTTATAAATATCAGTTTCGAATGATATGCAGATAAAAAACAGTCCTTTTTTTGTATTCTTCTTTGAATCGCTTTTAAATTTCAACCTGTTAAAACCCAAACGATTCCAGACACGGTAGAATTGAAGCTTGTACTGTAGTTGCAGCTTGTTACAAATGCAGCGCTTTTCGTTCATTGGCTAGAAATGATTGGTGCTATTATTTGTGCTTTGGTGACACCTAGCGTTCAGGTTTACACACTGACTTGGTTGTATAATGGCTCTTAGGATTAAACTAGCAAATGTATTGACTTTTCAAAATAAATTTTTCATTTTCAGGATATTCAATCAGAGTATAAATAGAAGAAATTTTTAAATTTAATATATAAGAAAACCCAAGTAGATATTTAAAGTAATTAATGAAAAAAGGATAAGAGAAAAAGGATGAACCTTTTTCGGCTGCTCCCGTTAGGGGTCACCATACTGGATCACCGCATAGTAGATTTGGCACAGATCTTACGTAGACACAACCCTACGCATTTATCCAGGCTTGCGAAAAAGACTAGGAGTTCAGCCTCAGTGGTTGGAATGTTTTCGGTAAACACCTCTCTGGATGTTCATTTTGCAAGACCCACCTTGGCCAATTTTTTGCCAAGAATTGTCTGACATGAATAAAACTATTTATTCAATAATAAATTATTATTATATAATTGATTTGCCCAAGCACTGCCACCTCACAGCTCTGAGATCCTCGGTTCGATCTTGACCCTGGGCTCCATCTGTGTGGAGTTCGCATGTCCTCCCCATGGCCACATGGATTTTCTCCTGTGTCACTGGCTATGCACCGACTCCCCCACAACCCTGAACAGGATAAGCAGATAAGACAAGAGATGAATGACTGATTGAATTACACAGTAGGCAGGTAGATTGGTGTTGTGGTTAGAGCGGTCATCTTACAGCTCTGAGATCCCCTGTTCAATCTCGACCTCAAACTCCTCCTGTGTTGGGTTTGCATGTCCTCCCTATGTCCATGTGGCTTTACTCTGGGTGCTCTTGTTTCCTCTCACAATTCAAATGCATGCTTTAGGTTGATGGGTCCCTCTAAATTGACTTGTGTGTTGATGGCCCGCTCTAAATTGACTAGCCCATGACTAGTGTATTGATATAGCTTGTCTGACGTGAATATAGTCGCTGATGTGACGTTAAATAGAACAAGTAAACAATACTACAATATTTTAAGATTTTCTTTTTTTGTATAACTTGAAATACAGCCACCATTTTTGAAGGCAGTAAAATAATTCCAGTTCCAATATAACTAAATTAAAGTTGTATTAATGCTTATATGTAGGACTTTGTCTGTTTATACTTTTGCACAAGATTAAGTCATTTGATTTTTCTAAATGCATTTCTTAATTAAAAGTGTTCTAACCCATCACGCCAGCTTATTTGCTTCAAAAATCTAATGCATTTTAATATAACTGATGAGGTTCAAAGTCATTATATATTGTTCTTATAAGTAATTGTTATTTTTCTGCTTTTCATGTGTATACAGTTCGTCAAGCATACCATCTTCATTCTGTCACACTAAAAAAACAAATACAAGTCAATTTCATTGACTTTTTGTATAAAAGTCACGAAGATTCCACTTGAAGCTAATGGCAGAAGGACATAACCTTGCTAGCAGGGATAGTAACAGTAATTTCATTGGCAATTGCTCAATCCTGTCACAAAAATAAACCGTGGCAGGGTTAAAATATACAGTAAGTGACAGATTTGGACTTCTCAATGTTATTTGGCACTACAATACCTCACCTCACTCCCTATTATTTCATCTTAGTGTTTATATGAGTAAAATGATCTCATAGACAAATAATTTAATCACTGGTAAATTATTAATGGCTGTCAGTGCTGCATTTTGGGAACATTTCCATTATGCTTACATGAAATTGTTCAGTTTTAACAAAGTATTATAACAGAGCCAGTTGAGGACTATATTAACAGATCTGAATAGGGTTTATGGGATGGTTTAAATAGAAGGAAATATATGAAAAATTATGTAAAATTAGATATAAAAATATGGTGTTCTTCAGGTATTGTATTGTAATGTTTAGTATGTACTGAATTGGACTGATGGTGAAAAATTGAATAGAAGTGAAAAGCATACACTGCAAAAAATCTATTTAAAAAATAAGAAAAAATTTCTTGTTCTGTTGGCAGATAATTTTGCTTATTTTAAGTAGTAATTATCTTAAAACTAGAAAAAATATCTTACCTGTCATGTTCATTTTTAAGCAAAAAAACTTGACAGTCAAAAACAAGTAATTTTTGCCTTAAAATAAGAAATTATGTCTTGCCTAGATTTAGGCAAGACATAATTTCTTTTTTTTTATGGCAAATATTACTTGATTTTTCTAGATTTAAGATAATTATTACTTAAAATATTTCTTAATTACTTAAAATTATCTGCCAACAGAACAAGAAAATTAAGTAAAATTAAGCATTATTTTTCTTATTTTCATTTTTTTTAAATAATTTTTTTAAAGTAGATTTTTTGCAGTGTATTGATAAAAGTAAAGAATAAAAATTGAGGAGTACTGTATTGAGGAGTACTTTGTTTTTTTTCCACTCTCTTTATTTACCAGTCTCATTAAGCACAGTTTACAAAATTATGTTTACAAAAGTTGGATGTCTTTTTGTTCTGGTTTATTATACTTGTCTTGTTTATTAATTTTACTTAACATTGCATCAGCATCAGTGGCTATATTCACGACAGACAAAAGGTTATATCAACAGCATGCGCCGATTTAGAGTGAACAGTTAATTTAATGCACATAATTGGAATGTAGGAAGAACCCAGGGTAAGCCAATATGGACATGGGAAGGACATGCAGGAGGTCAGGATTGAACCTGGGATACCAGAGCTGTGAAATGACCATGCTAAATAGCATTCTTGAATTGCGTTTTAGTTTATAATTTCAAATACAAACAATGCTTATGTATGTAGCTTAGTGGTTAACATACTGGACGATGGACTAGAAGGTCCAGGGTTCAAATGCCACCTCTGCCAAGCTGCCACTGTTGGGTCCTTGAGCAAGACCCTTAACCTTCAATCCCTTGGATTGCTACGACTGTATCCATTGTAAGCCACTCTTGATAAGGGTATCTGCTAAATGATGGAAATGTAAATACAATGCCTTGCAAAAGTATGTATACCCCTCAAACTGTTCCACATAAAATACATTTAAATTTGTGGGTGTAACGTGAAAAAATGTGGAAAAGTACAAGAGTTATGAATATTTTTGAAAGGCATTGTATGTCCCAGCCTGAACTTGACAATTATTTTTCCATAGATTCAGTTTTGTGTGTTATTAGAGTAGGCCTAATTATTGTGTGAGGATCACAACAGGTTATAAGCAGGTCATTTCAGATGGTTCACAAACGAAACTAAAACACACAGAAGACAAGTTAGAGACTATAGAAAATTTGTGATGGTGAAGTAAATATTTTGACACTAATGAAAACATTTTTCATTTTTTGTGGATAATCGGATGATTATTTGTTGATAAGGCCAGACTTTTTTAATGACTTGTTTGGTGGATCCGCCGATGTTAGTTTTTCACATTTTCAAAAAAAAATAAAATTGGAAAAATCGCTTTTTTTATTGTTGCATTCCTAGTTGAAAACGGCAATTTAAAACTCGCGCCATCACTCAGCCACAGCTGAACCCTATTAGACGTGCAT
>JAVSBU010000070.1:1552483-1566928 GCA_033118015.1 Loricariichthys derbyi | reverse complement strand
CAGTTATAGTTCAGACAATATGAATTTATTACTATCTTTGGTAATGAACATGTGCAACAATACAAAATAAATACCTGGGTAAACTTTTTCAATGAAATAAATGTTTCATTGCTATTTTATATTGACCACTGCAAATTATATTAAACAGTGGCTTATCCTAGTTTTGATCTTTACTGTGCAAAGAAGATTACATAACATAAACACACATTTATATATTAACATATCGGTAACAGCTTGCACAAGCTGTCTTAGTCGTCGTCTTCTTTCCATTTCCATCGTTTCCAATTTTCTTCTTGAAACCTACTATAAGCATAATATCTCCTGGGCTATTACCAGTGTATTTTATATTAAGTATGTGCAGAAACCATCTACAAAAGACAACAGAGTCTATGTCAGTGTAACTGAAGGCTTTAGTTGGCAGATACAGTAGTCAGTGTTGGTTTCTGCAGTGGACAGTGTTGCTATTGTCCAGAGAATGTTTTGGACATGAGAGAAAATAGGTAGAATACCTAACTTTCATGTAATTTGTGAAAATGTCCGGCCACTAGGCTGGAGGGAACACAACCCACCTACTTTTGGTCATACAAACAGAAATAAGTTCCAATAACCTGTAGTATTTTGTCACAGGTGCAGGATACTGAACTTTGTCCCACCTTTCTGGTCTCAGTAAAGCAGGTGTATGTCTGTCTGAGAAGTGTGTTAAGCACGTCTATCCCAGTACACTACACTGCGAAAATGGCACTGCCTCTGGAGCATCGTGAATGGTTTCAAGTAGCTGCTCCTTTGTAAAATGTGTACGCAGAGAGAGAAGATGCATTCTGTGTACATTTGTATAAATTTGGTCAGGTTCTGGCCGAGTCCAGTGATGCCCGAACATGATCAGATCACCAAAAACACGTCGATGCAAGGTTCTTGCATCAGAAACGTAGCGGTTCTGGTAGTCAGTTATTGCAGTTTTTGTGTTTACAGAACTATCATCCCCCTGACCCTGAAGGATAAGTTGCTTCTGTTCCTCTTGGTTGCTCAGTATTGCACTGAACGTAAAATGCAATACCCCGTTCTGTTGAGCCGTTTACCACCTTCAGTCGAGGGACTCTGAAAGTTATTTCTTTATCTAGGCCTAACGAAGCCTCAGTGCAATATGTTTGTGACAGGAACAACATTACTGTAATCATCAAACACTCACAGTGGGACAGTTTAGAGATACTAGTTGAATGTTTAATTGAGTTGAGGAGAAGCCGTACTTGGACAAAACCCACATGGACTTGGGGTGGAAACCCAACACAGTCCTAGGTTAGGTAACAAGCACTAATCACTTGTGCCACTGTGACACAAGTATATTTTTTGTGACTATTTTTCCCCATTTATTTTGATTGATGATACATAGTTGTGCGGCTGATTGTGTCATAAATTCCATAAACCTTCACAATCTTTGAAACAGGAAATACTAGTTAGAACCAAACTGATTGTCTTCAAGAACATTCTTGGCATAAGTAGGCATCTGTGAATCATATCTGAAGATCTTTTCCAATTGATAAAAATTAAAAAAGTGACGTTAAGACACAATGTAGCCAAGCTATAGTGATTTGTTTTTGTGGTTACGGACTTGCACAACACACACACACACACACACACACACACACACATATATACATATACAGTAATACCTCGCCACTTCGCGCTTAAGCTTTTGCGGCTTCACTCTTTCGCGGGTTTTTATAAGATATTAATGGGGAAAAATAATGGGTTTTCTACTGAATTCGATATAGTTACGATATAGATATAATACGCATAGTTCAGCTGTGGTTAGGCTTTTTGTAAGGGGTTTATAAAGCCTTAATACAGTGTATAAATACTTAAATAAATATACCGTTTCTACTTCGCGGATTTTCGGTTATCGCAGGTGGTTCTGGAACGTATCTCCCATGATAAACAAGGTATTACTGTGTGTGTATGTGTATATGTGTATATGTGTGTGTGTGTGTGTGTGTGTATGTGTGTGTGTGTATATATATATATATATATATAAAAAACATATACATATGTACAAATATGCTAGTGGTACCCGTTGTCTGTGTGAGTTACGTTACATTGAACTGTTCAGGAAACATTTCACTGAAAAAGTTTACCCAGGTATTTCTTTTGTATTGTTGCACATGTTCATTGCCAAAGATAGTAATAAATTCATATTGTCAGAACTATAACTGAACTTTTGTCAAATCATTTCCTTCTTGTGTAACGTACATCAGTGTCCAATTTTCAGATTTCCCAAATGGCCATAAAAATAGAAATTTTAAAAATGTAGTCCATATTCAAATACCTTACAGCAGGATATGTGTTTCAAAAACATGTTATAAGGCTTGTAATCCATTTGTCATGAAAAAAAATCAATTAGTTGGACACCTTGTAATGAACCTTACGTTTTTACCATAGTTATAACAAAGTAAATTTTCTCCTAAACAGCTGGAGCAAGTCAATTTTTTTCAAGCATTATTTAGGTAGATGAATTACTTTGAAATAATCAAAATATTCAAAGAAAATAAAAACAAAATCATTCAAACCCCATGTCACACTTCTTGTGCCACTAGCATATTTTTACATATGTAACAGTTTGAGAGGACAAGGCCTCAGAAATAAATTTATCCATACTGGACCCAACTGTGTGATGCTTCTTTTGGCAGAATAAGAGCAAGCGAATTGTGATGAATCAAGGTTAACGCAATAAAAAACTAGCTGAAAAGCAGTAAAATAAACACCAAACCACATGTAATAAAACTACAGATTGCCTGTATAATTTATTCTGTCATTTGCTGTGTGTAAAGGCAATGCTAATGATATCTTTGATTTTTTTCTTTAGCAGCTCTTTTTATTTTATTTTTTAAAAATTAACTTTATCAGCTCTTTTTTTCGGTTCCGGGGTACATTGTGCGCTGTGTTTGTCGGCTGCAACCCCCGTCGTCGGATAATTTTTTTTTCCCCTCTGTTTTTTCCTGTCCCGTCATCGGATATATTTTTTTTTTTCCTGTTTTGTGATCGGTTTTTGTGTTTTCGGCTGTTTCGACCTGTCCGTGGACTTGTGGAGTTTGACCATTTTGACTGCCATGGGTGACTGGTTGTGGCTGGGCATGCCTCTCTGGGCTTGTGCCAAGCTTTCTTTGCTGTGCGTGCCTGCTGGCGTCGGTCTGGTGGCTCGCGCTTTTCCGTCTTTGCGTGGTCGTGTGGCCGATGTGAATGACTGCTTTGGCCCCCCTGCTCATGTCGTGGTCTCTTATTTTGCTGCTCTGCTTCACGGACTTCGGACATTTCACTGGCTAGATCAAATAATTTCTGTCCAATGGGAGAAAGGATCGTCATTCGCGTGGCCTTGTTTACAAGTGATAGTTCACTTGCAAAATAAAGGAGTCTGAAAGCAAACCGAACCAAAAGAAAAAAATTAAGTCCATATTTGGTCCAGACCAAACAAGCGGACCAAAGGACTTTTCTGGTGTGAATACACCCTCTATCTCCATCATGGCCAGAAGAAAGTCCACCACCAAATATTTACTTTTTTCATGTAACTCTCAAGGAACTCAAGGATCTTTAAGGATCTCTTTTTCCTTGTTGGTTCAGTTTGTTTCTACTATTTTTCTTTTCATCCTCTGTTAATGTGTCTGTCTGTATTGCACTGTGCATCTCATTTTGTGTTTGATTGTATCTGAGTTACTTTATTTATTGTAAAGCGTTCTTGGGCTTGGTGAAAGTTGCTATATAAATAAAACTTATTTTTATTATATCTGTTTCTGTTGACTGAATGAGAATTACTTTAGACATGTTTAAGTATTGTGGACAGAAAAAGATGACTTTCGTGGCTAAATCCATATAATGGAACCAAGTGGCTTTTATTCTGATTAGGCTCCCATCCATGTTAAAGTACAAGAGTGTCGTTGTGCTCCAATTCTTAAGAGAGACAGCACTGCAGATTTTATCATTCCACCTGATTTACATTTGTAGCATTTAGCTAGGCCTTATTACGGACTGACCTACAATTGACCTAAACAGTAGAAAGCTGATAGCAATGGCAATTTGACAGAGCTAGGATTTGATCTTACAAGCTTTTTATTAGCATTACAGAGCCTTCATCATTGGGCCACCATGATTTAGTACACATTTTACTGATCCTGTCATTTGCAAGCCCTTCATGTTGAACCACATAAAATTAAACACTAGTGTAGATGCTTGTGTAGTCCATGTAAGACAATACATTTATTAACAGTGCCATAAAGGGACCCATTTGTGAAGGCTGATGAACTCTAAGTGAGTTCTAATAAGCCTCCAGATCTTCAGAGACCATCTGTTTACTGGTTTTGTGAGTGAAGTCTGTTTTATGACACACCTGCGACTTGGGTACATTTTCCCCTAAGGCTATTTTTATCTTCTTGCCCTGTTGGGCTGCTTGTTCTCTACACGAGCATGTTGATTTAAGCAGTGTCACTGCAAAACACATACTTGCCTTAGCTTGTAATTTATAATAATAAAAAGTGTTTTACCTCCTGTGTTTCATCGTTATTGAACGGTGTGTTTGTGTGATTGTGCTCCACAGTTCGACACGGAGACGGTTTGTACGATTCTTACATGCGAACAGACCACATTGTCAGTGAAGAAGCTGAGCTGAATGGAAAGAGCCCCTCTGGGCTTCCCCCTCTGCTTAACCCTACTGTAAGTGCACTTTTTCTCTTCTCGAGATATTGGACTGAGACAGTGTTCTACACATTCCCTGGGAACAGGGAATATGGATGTGCAGTTTCTTCTTTTGTCCACATTTAAAAATGTGAAAAACAAATGGATGTTGCCTAGCTCATGATACACTAAGATTTATTTGCTCAGATTCAAAGAGATTCTGATATGTAACACAAGTATTTAGTGTCAGTGTGAATTACAAAAATAGTCATGTTTTTAGTACTGATCTGGGCCACGTTCATAGTTTTGACTAAATTCTGATACATATGAGATATGTGGCCATGTGACCTCAGTCTGATCAACATTTGGCTCAATTCAAAGAGCTCATTGGCTTGGAGTAGCTTGGGTGCGAGAACATAAACAGGCTTGCAAAACACATGGACAGTTAAAATCAAATTATATAGGGTAAAACCTAACAACTCATAGTTAGATCCGTTATATGCCCAGACTGAATAATTCAGTCCAATTTTGGTGAGTATAAGGCATTTAGAAGAAATAAATTGGAGAAACCCCTCTGAGATTCCAAGGCATCAGACTGACCAGTTAATATGTTAATTTATGCTAATTTCCATCGTCCCATGATTTATCACGTGACTGGCGCCTGCTGCGAACAGAACATTTAAAGTGTAATTGACAATTCAAAAGACATTATTTTTCTTGTTTTATCTCAAATACAACAAGTGTTTTTTAGACATGTTCAATAAGTATTTCAAAATAAGCGATAATACGTACGCTACTTTCAGAATTGCTCGCTGTGTCCGCCATGTTTAGTTTCATGTGAACGAAAATAGTATATCATGTGATGCTATGACGTAGCACTCGCTAAATTTAGCAACATGGCAAACAAGCGCAGATATGTGGGAGTGTTTATAACCAGATTTTGTCAAATAAATGCCTAAAATAAAGAAATGAATATCATAAGTCATTAGAAGGTGTGTTTTACTCATAGGCGACACATATTTAAAACATCCTGGGACTTTAAATTACAGGTTTGTGCCATATACGTTCTGTGAAACAGGACGTTAACCAAAATGGATCTCGACCTTGTCGTAGTCATATGGTCTTTTTAGGTTACTGTAATGTAAATATAAAGGGGATTTTCACAAGAAAACTGCCTAAACTGTTAGACATGTTAAAGTTTTGTAATTTATGGAAATTATCAATATATAAAAGCTACAGTAACGTACTGTTAGTCTAGGGGAAAGCTGTAACACTAAAAAAGATGGTATGATGAACCTGCTACGTTTGTTTGATGGAAACCAAAAATGCACCGAATGACAGTATTATAAACAACACGGATGATAAAACAGACTCACTGAGTAAATGTGAACCAGTTTATATAGTTATAGGTGAGAGAGAATATACAGGTGGAAGTGGGGGGCAAAAAAGGAGAACTACTTACTGTAGAACAGGCACATACACTTAGGATTGCCATTTACAAATAAATAGCAGAAAGTCATATACACAAACATACCATTAATGTCCTGTTTCACAAATTCACAGGTAGTTAAATGTTACAATTGACGTTCTTAAGATTTCAGTCAGTTCTGTGTCCACGTCGCCATCCCACCACTCTGTGTCTTGGTCTCCCATCCAGACAATTCTGTCCTCAGAGGTAGCTGCCATGACTCCTCAAACAACCATGCAGAGCTTTTCCCCCCCTGTGTCCATGTTGTCATGTGCTTACAAATTGAGTTTCCATTCACTATGCAATAATGAGTGTGTTTACATGCGCTTAGTAATCCGATGAATGCAGACATTCAGATTTTGTCAGCAATTCGATCAGTGGGTTTACATTTGCTTGAGTAATCAGGTAATGAATTACATGACTTGGGCAATAATCAGACAAACTTCAAACTTTTAATATTAAATAGTCAAATTATTTATTTTCTCAAGTATATACTGTGTTTCAAACAAAAAACCTTGTCAAAGGAATAAGTGCTGAAATAACACGTCTTCAGAATAAGCAGACCTGGCTGCCATGAGGGTAGACTCGTGCACATGCGCAGACTGAGAAACCCAAATTAAATTGGGTAACTGGTATACGTGCTATGAGTAATTACTGAGGTAAAATCCAGCTTTCTTTATTGGTATCCTTATTCTGATTTCTAGATAGGAGTATGTTATATGAGTGACCACTTGAGTAATCAGATAACTGATTAAATCTGACTATGATTGGAGTATTACGTGCATGCAAATGGACTCTACAACAATTTTAGGTTAGCAGCTGCTACTCTGTGCCCCATTTGCTTGTTTCCTTCAGAGTGGGTGTGTTGGTTGCCTCAATTCTGCACGTGTGGGTCAGTTCAAGAGCAATAGTTGTTTAGAGTAATGATACAGGCCACGATAAAATGTCAACAACCTATCAAATATCGAATTTGACCAGTAAATTAGGTTACCCGGTGTGTGAACATGGCCATTGAGCATTGTGTACATCTAATTCAAAGCATATTGGCCTTTATGTATTGTGATAGCTTTGGCAACTGTAAATTTAAGCTGTGATGGACTGTTGCCTTGCCAGTTGGCAACCCCCAAAGCGAGGGAGCTGATCTGTAAATGGTCTTGCTCGTACACTCAATAAACAATTACAGCTGTGCATGAATTGGAGCAGGAATAGATTTTCTGGCATGTGAGATCAGAACGCTGGGCTATATAGGCTATGGCAATGACACTTGGCCTTAATCCGAAGCATTTTATAGATAGGATGGTATGAAGATAAAGACAGATATTTGTCTCTAGGAATAGACAACTGATTTATTTGTCTGATCTCTGTGGTATCCATCCATCAATTCTCACTGTATACAATTCTAACAGTCACACCTCTTCTCCAGTCTGTTTTTCCAACCCTGGTAACCATCAGTCCATACAAAGTGATTAACAAGGGTTACCACGACACCATAACAATCCTTTTTTCAATAGTGTTTTTCAGTTGGTTTCCATACCGATTATCCCTTTTGGAGGGATTTTATTTTTATAGCTCGCCTTTTTTGGGGACATGTACTTTGCTTTGATTTTTATTAGAAGACCTTAAATAGAGATTGGACGTGACAGTTGCATATGGTGCATTAATTGGTTCATCTCACTCACATGGTGGTGGTTTGGATTATGCCAAACTTCAGGAATCAACTGTCCAAAGCAATCTTAAACCAGGCAAGGTACCAGCACAAAAATATACTCAGCAAACCGTAACGGAATCATCTTGGAAAAAAGTTCCTTACAACAAGTAAACCAACAGATGGCAAGACATGACATAAATGCTCTCACAATAACAACACAAAATACACGGGGCCAGATGAGATGGGTTCAAACAGCTTTTGAATACTTTAGATGCAAGATGTACACTGCCAAAGTATTGTCTAATCATGTTATTGACAGAACCTCAGAAAATATCAAGATGCCATTTTTTGTCAATATTGCATTCCCTAGTTGATATTTTTTCAATGGGGAGAAACATTTCTGTAAACATATCTGTAACCCCTTTCTTAGACATTTGGTTTAGCACTCTTTGTTTCTGGATTAAGTGTCAAGGAACACGTACTTAGTGTAAGTAAATGTTTTAGAGGATTTATGTATTTGTTTTTTTAGTATCCATCAAGATGTGCATCCTGTTAGACTGGTTTTATGAGGTTACCTTGTTCCCTTGTGCATGAAAAGGATGACTAAGTGTCTCTTTGGTGTGTACATTTATTTTCTTGATTGGGCCTCTTGATTACTTTATTTCTGAGTTCGCTGGTACAGTTCACGCGCTCTATTGTAATAGGCCTTTTTTATTTTGGGGGGGGTTGTTGTTTTGAGTCATCTTCACCTTAATAAGCTAAATTTGATATGACTTTACCATTTTTTGCTGGTGTTAACGGATTCTCATCCCCCTACCAAATCAAAACAGTAACAGTCACTGTTTTTTTTCCCTTGAAGGTTGTGAACAAGCCAACAATGAAAGATCACATCGGGGTCCGAGCAGGACCAATGAAGGTGAAGTACTTGTATGAGGATTCGTACAACTGCAAACTCAATGGTGTGAGCCAGCACAATGGCACCAGCCAAGCTCCTGCCAAGCCCCAGTCTGTTCTCTCAAAAGAGAGAAGTCTGGAAAGCAACAGTTCTGCCAAGTCTTCTGAAAGCTCGGTGAAGCCAACCAAGCTGGGGAGTTCCCTGACCCCTGAGCAAGCCCTAAAGCAGTACAGGCAACTGCTGACTGCACTAGAACAACAAGAGATCCTCAGTTATCCTGAGATCTACTTTGTGGGACCAAATGCCAAGAAGAGACAAGCAGTTGCAGGGGGCTCTAACAACTGTGGATATGACGATGACCAAGGAGGATATGTCCATGTACCTCATGACCATATTGGCTATCGTTACGAGTTCCTTAAAGTAATCGGTAAAGGAAGTTTTGGTCAAGTGGCAAAGGTCTACGACCACAAACTGCACCAGCATCTAGCTTTGAAAATGGTGCGCAATGAGAAACGCTTCCATCGCCAGGCAGCAGAGGAGATTCGTATTCTTGAGCACCTGAAGAAACAGGACAAAACGGGTAGCATGAACGTTGTCCACATGCTAGAGAACTTCACCTTCCGGAACCACATTTGCATGACCTTTGAGCTGCTCAGCATGAATCTCTATGAACTCATTAAGCGCAACAAATTCCAAGGCTTCAGCCTGCCGTTGGTGCGCAAGTTTGCTCACTCCATTTTGCAGTGTCTGGAGGCTCTGCACCGCCACAAGATCATCCATTGTGACTTGAAGCCAGAGAATATTTTGCTCAAGCAGCAGGGTCGTAGTGGTATCAAGGTTATTGACTTTGGCTCCAGCTGCTTTGATCACCAGCGTATCTACACCTATATTCAGTCCCGCTTTTACCGGGCTCCCGAGGTCATCCTGGGCTCACGCTATGGCATGCCAATAGATATGTGGAGCTTTGGCTGTATTCTAGCTGAACTTCTTACGGGTTACCCACTCTTTCCAGGTGAAGATGAAGGTGACCAGCTGGCTTGCATGATGGAGCTGTTGGGTATGCCACCTCAAAAGCTTTTGGACCAAGCCAAACGTGCCAAGAATTTCATTAACTCCAAAGGCCATCCTCGTTACTGCACGGTCACGACGCTCAGCAACGGCACTGTCGCACTTAATGGGAGTCGCTCTCGTCGGGGCAAGATGCGAGGCCCTCCAGCTAGCAAGGAGTGGGTGACAGCTCTCAAGGGCTGTGACGACCCCACCTTCATTGACTTTCTGAAAAAGTGTCTGGACTGGGAACCTAGTACTCGCATGACGCCGGTTATGGCCTCGCGACACCCCTGGCTTTACAAAAGGCTGCCTAAGCCTGTATCTGGTGGGGAGAAGACCTTAATACCGAAGCGGACTACCGAGCATGGCACCTCTTTTCCCAGTATCATCTCTAAGGTGCCCTCTGTAATGAACCCAACCAACAGCAAACTGAGGACCAACATGATGGCGGACTCCAATAGGAATATACCACTTCGTACAGTGCTACCGAAGCTCGTTTCATAGAGTTAATCGGCTATTCAGGGATGAAGACATAGTTGTAGCAATTTTTAGTGGTGAATTTTTTTTTTTGGTTTGTTTGCTTTTAAAATAATGTGTGTCAGCATTCAGTGTTTTGACTTTCATTTTTAAATTAACAGAAGCACTGCATTTAGACAAAACTGTGTTTCCTGGCTAAGGGATGCACTATAATTTTAAAACCGATTTAAGGGCTATACTTTTAGATTTTAGAGCCTCTCACATGATTAATCCTGACTTTCAGGAGTCACCTGGATTGTCTATTTAATTGGTTAAGTTAACAGTTATTGCATTTTTTGGATTTGTGATTTTTATATTTAATTTTATGCATCCTCTGCTTGATGTCTGGTATTATAATGTGAGTCAAGAGGAAGCTATGGCCAAACAGCTTTTGTTTGAGAGAATTTCAGGTGATCCAAGCTGTTTTTGTCTATAGCACAGGTTATACTTTCCTTATTTTCTTACAAAATTAAGGAAGAGGAGGTTGTACTTCCATGATGCTGTTTGATAAGAGAAAGGCAAAGATGAAGCTGGTTGGGGTGAGGAGCAGTACAACATGTTAAGTTTTTGGCCTGTGTTTGTTGTCGGTGACTTGAGTGACGATTCCACAGGTGTGCTGTTTTCAAAGGTGTCAGTCAGGTGAGATTTGAAAGTAATAAGCAAGTTGGCTTGTATGTGGGATTCTGTGCTTCCAAAGAGGTTGTTTGCTCCGTCTCTAATAGTGCATGGCTGGAGGAGCAATCACCTTCCCATTCTGTTCTCTGAATCAGCCCACTGCACTGTGATCATGCCTTGTTTTTCCACTCACACTTGAAGCTTCCTCTCCACACTGTCCAAGTTCCTCACCGTAGAGCACGTAGCCACTCTATATCTTGGCTCTTCAGTGGCTCATGGTGTTTCTATCCTGTCTGAGACTACTCTAGCCCGTTCTGTTAAACCCAGTGTTGGGACAGGTCAAGATCGATGGAAGTGTTTTGTTTTTGGGGGCTGCACTCTTTGATATCTTAAGAGAAGCACTTTTGTTGCCACTGCCTTGATTTTTACTTGCTGGCAGTGAACTGACAGAATCAACGTCTGTAGTGACCACTTGTCTTTTTATGGTGCTGGTGGCTGTTTTTGTGGCAGTGCTATGGATTTGGTTACAAAAGAACCTACAAAAGAAAATGTGGACACTACAAGGCAAACACACTATATGTGGAATGTGGTGCTATATCACTGGTCCTCCTCACTTATATTCTCTTCATGTACTCAGGAGATGAACTGGTAAAAAATAAAATCACTGCCGTACGGCTTCTGTGTACGTTTCACAAACACTCTGGACACCTTTACGCAACTAGAGTTGCACATCCATCTCAGGTCACCTGTGGGTACGTATGATTCCTCACAGTAAGCTGTTATGGAGAATCCACAAACGGTACAAATGTGAAGACTTAAGCTCCGTTCATAAGAATGTTTTTGGCATCTCTTTCCAGACACAGGTTCTTTAATAACATTTTAAATTGTATTTATGAAATCAAAAAAGTTTGTCTAGCTCCATCTGTGGTAGAATACTGGAATTGCATGTCCATCAGTACAGTTTTACTAAATTCTGCCCCCTTGTGTTTTTTAGGAATTTACACTTAAGTGCGGTAAAGTGGTGCGGTCATTAGCGATGTCGCCTCCGCTCTAGAGACCAGAGGCCTCGTCACTGCCAATGTGATGTTTGCATGTTCTCCCCCTGTCTGTGTGGTTTCCTTCCACATTCCAAAGACATGCATTAGGTCAGTTGGTGTCTCTAAAGTGTCTTAGTGTGAGTTTGTGAGCATGAACACCCGGTCTAGGGTTGATTTCTACTTGTGCCCTGTACTGGTGGTTAGGCACACCTCCCCCCAATGACCTGAATAGGATTAAGACGTTATGGAAATTTGCTCTAGTGATGCAGTCTAACACTTTCTGTTCAGTGTAGGGACACAGGTTTGAGTCCCAGCGATACATATTTGGCTCGGCTGTCACATGCAGACGTGGCTGTGTCTGAGGGAGGGGAGGCTGTCTGGAGAGTTGATAATTACACAGATTAAATTTTCATCCACTTTGTGTAATGCTGACGCAAATGACTGATGCCTTGCGTCCAGCTGACTGATGTGTGCCCAAGTCCATATAATTTTCCTTTTAAAAATGTGCAGTGAATAATTTTTAATAATATTTTTGGACAAGGTTTTCATAGAAGTCAGTGCAGATGGGTTTTTAATGGATGCCAAAAGTGTTTGTGTGAATGCTGCCTTAGGCTTTCAGTGACACTGGGGTTTATTCACTCGCTGTTGAAGTGTAGTTTGTATTAAGTGAGGGTTCAAGACCAATCACTCAGTTACTAGATCATATCAATTGAAATTGGTGAGAGCTATTGAAGAAAATATCCAGCGAGTGTTAGTCTACCTCTTCTTTCCAGTTACTCTTAGTCGAAGGGGTGCTATATTGGTCAGTGCCTCACTGCCCCACCCTAATAGCTTTAGCGTGACTTTCCTCAACATCGTTGCAAAATGGAGTTATCAAATTCTTTCTTTTTTAACACAGCCCTCTGCTGAGACCTTCAAACTCCTGTGTATGCAGCAGATCTTTGCACAGGTCCATTATTCTCTCTGGCTTTCAAGAACAAGGTTTTGTATTTAATATGTATCACTTTTTAAAGAGCTACCACTTTGCAAATGAAGACTTTCTAACATAATGGTGTGATTTCCTTCCTGTGACATGTCTCTTTTAATCGTTTGGCTATACCGTTCACAGCACGTGTATCAAAAAAGGCTGAATGCTGGGAATTGTATATAAAGTAACCAAATGAGCTTGTATTAGTTTTTTTTAAAGAAGAAGAATAAAATTAATCAATATTAACTGACATGACTCACTCGCTTTTTGTGTCATTGCCTCATGAATTGCTCTATGTAAATGACATTTGTTGCTATGTAGGAGCTCCTGTGTTTGTTAATCCATTGAGGAACTGTGAAACTGTGCTCTAGTTTCACTCTGTAACTGCTTTCACTTCACACTCATAACTGATCTGTGAGATGGCGTTCAAACTCTTCAGTGGTTTGTCAAAATGCAAACTATTCACACCTTGTGTGTCATAAGATTTAGATGGGTCGTACAAATTCTTTTTTAAAAAAAAGTATTTAAATTTAAGATTAGGATTAATTTTTGTCTAAAGTGTAGACTTGAATATTATTTGTTTGGATAGGGAAGGGTAATTGATATAGAAAATAATCTACTTGTTCTTTTACAAACATTCATCATTATAAATACAGTCATTGTTATGAGTAGTATACAGTGTTAACTCACTTATCGCGGGGGATCCGTTCCAGGCCGACCCACAATAAGTGAATTTCCATGAAGAAGCGACGCTATGTTTATTGTAGTAGTTATACAGTAAGTACATTATTTTAAGTCTTTATTAACTCTTCCCACACTCTTAAACATAACCCTTTCCCGTTCCCTTAATAACTTTTCCCATACTGTACATGTACCTTTTAAGAAACGTCTACTTAAATGGTCATAAAATGTTTTAAAGTCTTAAACCTAGAAATTTAATTTAAAAAATTTGATATGAGTACTAACCATTGAATATGACTCATTATTTGCTCTTCGTCATATGATGGGGACATTGGGACAAAAAACAAACAAACTAATTTTCAAATCTAAACTTATTTGTAATAACTGATAGCCAACTACATCATAAATAACAATAAAAAGGTAACTTTTTGATTTTTGAATAAGAAAAAACATCAAATGTGAGATGCTGTAACTTACCTTGGGCACATAACATTCAGAGAGACAGAATGTAAACACCTCTAGTTGTGAGAACAAAGGAAACTTGGATGCGATCTAGTTTATCCACAAAAAGGACCCGGATTATGACGTAAACATGCGCAGTTTTACTCTTTCCGCTTTTTCCTGTCAAAATAAGTGTCAAAATATATAGTGTTACGTTACGCGAAAAACTCGGACAGACAGTTTGATCTGTAATTTTCGGAGGGCTTTAAACACAAAAATTCCAAAGAGAAAAAGGAAATGCTAAAATTTCTGCTTTAAGTCTTTCTTTATTTTTAAATGTAGATTTTAGTACAATTTAATGCATGTTAAGGCTTCCATTTACAAATCAAGTGTGAACATCCTCTAGGACAGACAGTTACGTGAACAGAATGATTATTTTCAAAAGCCGATATTTTATTTACTGAATCATTT
>JAVSBU010000070.1:1541029-1552383 GCA_033118015.1 Loricariichthys derbyi | reverse complement strand
GGCGATCCAGTTTAAAATCACTGTCCATTTTAAAACCCAAGTTGGAGATTACTGTCCTCTCATACTGCTTAAGGGGGCCCAGTTCAACAGTGGGGTGGGCTCCACAGAGACCACTGGGACCAAACACCATCACTTCTGTTTTGTCTGTAAGCTGATATAATGTTTTGTAAGCTGATATAATGGCTAATATAATATAATAGCTAATAGCAGAAGGTAGGTTGTGAGAAATGTTCACTTATATTGATAAAATATAACCATAACTAAACAGATTAGCTTTTAAAATCCAAAAAAATGTTTTTGGGATAGTAGAAATTTGGTACAGGACAGTAAACTTTCCAGTTGGGGAAAAAGTTAACGTTGAATCCTTAATTCACTATGCAGTCAGTTAATATCTGACTATCTAGTCTTGCCCACACTTCTGAAAATGATGTTCTCAAAGTTAAAAAAAAATTTATTTGAACTGTAGCCTACAGTTGAGTGTTGCTAGTACCAACGTTGGTTCCCAAACTAAATGTCCTTGGAAAAAAAAGTGATTTTCAGTGATTTACTACACAACACCTTTTGTAGTAAAATGCAATAGAAATTCAAAAACCTGTGCCCTTTGCCTTCATGGACTTTATTTAAATTTAGTAACTGTACACCCCATTTCAGCTGACCAATAATTCAATGGCAGGCTGACAGCACAATTCGTGGGCCATGGCTAGCGCCCCTTTTATGTGGTATACCGGTTTTAATATTCCGTTTAATTAGTTTTTCCATGTCCTGTTATACCATAGTATAACCAAAACAACAGCTGTAATGCCTCAATAGGCAGTAAAGTATATAATATTGTCCACTGTTAGAAGAGCTATTGGACTGCTGCATAGAACGGCATCACCAAATTAAACTTCCTTGGTAGCAGAACAGTCTGTTGGCAGCGGAGCATCTCTCAGTTGTTATAGTGGATTAAAGAACAGAAAACAGAAGTGGAGAATTAGGAAAGTTAGAGAGCAAATGCAGAAGAACAACTTTTTTTAAAGACTGAGCCTGTATATTGCAAAGATTGTCAAGCAGCTGTTGTTGCCGACGGTGCTAAGACTAGCGACTTGCTCCACCATTTCAGCAGAAAATGTGTTGGAATACCAAGAGTCTATGCTATTATGGTCATCTGGTTCATAAACCAGTAGTGCCAATGAAACAGTGAAGCCGAAAGTTCAGACATCATTTGAAGAAGGCACTGCATATGGCAGGAAAAGCAATTAGTGGAGCGACATTACGAACACAGTAACAAACCACCTGTGCAAGGACAGGTTCAGAGCAACATTTAAAACGGTGGATCTAGGGGGTTGAATACAATTCAGCCAAACCTCCAGTGACACTGCAGTGACATTAATGTGGTAGTTGTTTCCGTCTGTGTTTTGCTGGTATGATTAGATCAGATATGTACCACCATAACACACACTAACACCACCAGCACGTTAGGGGTGGTGTGCACTCGTACCCATGTTTTGGATGTAATTGTTGGTTTTGCAAACTTTTGTCTATGTAGTGTTTCATAGGTAACACTTGCATGTTGCGGCTCCCTGCCACGGAAACTGTGGTAACATAAGATAAGCTTCCTGTAAAACAGGTGGAATAAATGACAAAGATGTTCATTAACATTTATGGCATTAAGTGGACATCCTTATCCAGAGTGACTTACAAATTATACATTCTTACAATCCAAGCAATTGTGGGTTAAGGGCCTTGCTTAAGGACCCAACACTGGAAGATTGGCAGAGGTGGGTCCAGAGTCCGACACCCTAACCGCTAGGCTAACACAGTCCCCCCCAGTTCATGTTCAGTGCTTTGTCCCAAAGTTTCCTCAATTGATTAATTAACAATCAATCAACAAGTTATTGAATTCTTTCAGTCCCAGTGTAGGCTTGACATAGTGTAAACAATGCCGATGCAAGTCTATTCATATATGTCCATACCTATTAGTATTAAACTGTATCTTATTCACTCAAACCATCAGATCCTTAGTATTAACAAAACAACCATTTCTTTAAAGCTGTGCATTCACCTGTATTTAACCATATCTTTAAACCTTCGTCAAGACTTTATACTATCATTTGTTTTCCCTTGTATCTTGTAACCTAAATACCTAAATGAGTCACTCAAGCAACCCGTTTTACAAGAACATATTAAACATCAGAAGATAGCAATCTCTTGAAACAGAGAATGGGAACTCGCAGTGCTAGGCGAACTTAAATATAAGAAACAATAATCAATCTGCCTATGAGCTAGTTGGCTAAAATATGCCAGCTAGCGCCTACAGTAAGCTACTTTAATTTCCGCCATCGTTAGCTCGTGAGATGACGCCATCTCGTTCACCTCAGTTAGCTTCGCTCGTACTTTTCAAATGCAAAGTTATAAGGTTCATTTTAACATGGGAATACATTATTAGATAAACATCAATACAGGGATGAAACCCAAGAACAATGATGGGTGGTTTACCTGGCACTAACCTGTAAAACAGGTGGAATAAATGAGGAGCACACAGACGATGTTCAGTGTTTTGTCCTGAAATTGTTTCTGCAACGCGCGGCAAACACATGGAAGCGGTCCGTCCCCCAGGAGGTACAAACTATGGGTGCAACACATTAAAAGTTCCACTAGTCATGTCGCCTTTTTAGATGAATAACAGAAAAGTAAGACTCTAGTAAATAAACAAATAAACTTGTGGTCACATCCTTGGGTGCACCACGTATATAGTCGTTTTTTGTTTTTGTTTTTTGCCTGAAAGAGCAATACCATTTACCAAAGCAAAGGGTTTAAAATAATAAATTAGACTTCTACAGTGCCTTTCAAATGACATTTACAAAAGTTAGAATTATCCAATACTAATAGAGGAAGAGGAGAAGTATAACAAAAAGAAACGAGATTTTATTAAAGTTTTAAATTCAGTGAGAGAGTAGTAGTTGAGTGTAGAGAAAGAGGAAGCGATCCAAAGAAAGGAGGCAGCAACAATGAATGATCAACCTTCCATAGTGCTCTGCCTCAACATGGGAGCCACCAGGAGTTTGGCATCAGCTGATCTAAGGTTACGGGTGGGATTATAGAATTTTAAGAGATCAGATAAATAGAGATGACCCAAACCATGGAGAGCCTTAAAGGCAAGGAATAGAATTTTTTTGTATGCGTGAGGTGCAACCATGCAAGCTAGTTTTTAAGAATAAATATAGTTTTCAGTTGCGTAGTTGTCCAAACATACTGTGCAACTTCATGGGGTCTGCTTTTTCACATGCTTGTAGGACAGTATATCAATATTAAACCAGTGAAATAAATACTCCTTAGTTATCATGTTTTTGGTTCATAGATTGTTGCTGAGGTTTAAAAAAAGCACATCCTGCATGATGATCATTTAAAAATTTTTGATGACTTATGTTTAGCTGTCATGGCAAATTGACACGACTATTTGCATCCCTGTGGTTAACACTTAACGTACTATACTTCAAGGCGGCATCTACTACATTTTCAAATTACAGGAAATCAAAGCCAAATTCAGGCACTCAAAGCAAGGTGTGGCAAGAACAGGTAAAAATGGAAACTGCTGAAACTGTTTCAGTGCCTACACACTTTCCTTTTCGGCATTGCTAGAATGTTGACACCTATATGTGAAAGCGTCATCTATAATGTGTGGAATTAGTGATGAGCTTAATCACAATATTATGAATGTAATTTGAGGTGTCAGTGGGTTTTAAGCAAGATATAATGACTTTAATGCAAACTAAGGGAAAATGGTGAAAAGTACTGCTCATGTTTTTTCCATTTTCTTTTTTGAGAGGTTGTTCACATATTAAAAAGAAAATGTCCAATACTCGGTTCGCCTCAGTGTCATGCTCTTGAACTTGCCTACATGCACAGAACAACACTGATTCATCCAATATGCCGCCTCAGAAGTAAACAAACAATGGGTCTATGGTAACAATTTGTAACCTAAAGTAGCTTTGTGTACAATCCCGATTCCAAAAAAGCTGTAACGTGGTGTAAAACGTATATAAAGCCAGAAAGTAACGATTTACTAACCTTATGAACCCATATTTTATTCACAGTAGAACATGAATAATTTTACTATTTCCTGAAACAAAATATTAGCTAATTTTGAACTTGATGATAACCTTTAAATATTTGATTCCTCAAGATTTGAAAATCAATACATGTTTGAGGTGGCTCATAGCGCTTAAAACCCATTAGGGGTTGGGTTGTGTGGAAGGCAGTGGAAGCAGTTCTATCTGACTAATAAGCTTCCTCAAGGAAATGAGCTCTGGTCTGTCCTTCTGGACTCTAACTTCAATCTGACTGTTCAAACAGAGGTCACACAGCTATATACCAGATATGTACCATGTAAAGGGTAGCATAGCCATAGATTTAAAGGCTGTGTTCATGCAGGCAGTTTAAATCGGCCTGTTTGAAAATAAGCTCAGAACTGGTTTGAGCTGGTCGGATTTTGTGCATTCGTGAACGAATAAAAATGACATTTGACTTCTTTCAGTCCGTTTTGGACCACATTTTGCGAGGGGTTTCATGTCTGATGTATAATGTGTGTTTAAAAAAAAGTATTTGGGTGAGGTTCGATGCAGTTTAGTGTCATTTTTCACAAATACACTTGGTGCTGTTCTGATTTCTGTTCTTTGTATGATTTAATAACATGAAATTGGCATTTGTCCAGTTGAGTGTATTTTAGTTGTATGTATTAAATAAAACACTTAATTTAAATTGCAACCAGAGTGCGATTTTGTACGACTCAAACTGGTAGTGCATCAATCCAGCAAAAATTAATGAAGCAGGTTGTCATCCATAACAGGGTCAGCATAGTTCTCATTTTTAAGTTGGGTCCCTCCAACAGTTTTTCCTTATAATATTTTGGCAGTTTATACTTACCACTGTCACCCTAGACTTGCTCCATTAGGGCTATGAGCCTAGATATTTGTGCCATTGTAAAACTGTGCCATTGTAAAAAGCACCGTATAAATACATTTAACTTAACCTTTAGCTTAAAAGTGCCTGTGTCCTTACGTTTTCCTCTGAAACTTTGGGAATATATTTTAAAAAGACAGTAAATATGTGGCCTGATCTCAGAATTTGTGAATGACTGAGACACTGGTTTTCAATATAGCCAAGTTCCTCAATGTCACTTAGCTGATATGCGGCTAGATCGCCACTGGCAGTGTTTTCCTTTCAGGTCAGTCACGCTCATGTATTGTTCTTCCATTGAAGATGTGCAATTACAGTCTAAGTTGGAAGCAGTAGTTCAAGATTGCCTGGGCTTGATAGTTTAACAATTAAGTTGTCCTGTTTCAAACTGTTGCTTTTTCTTTGATGTATTCACCAGTTTCTTTTAATTTTACCGTATTTTCCGCAATATAAAGCTCACTTAAAACCCTTTAATTTGATCAAAAATCGACAGTTCGCCTTATAATCCAGTGCGCCTTATGTATGGATTCTGGTTGTGCTTACTGACTGAGTTTGTGGTACATGGTGCTCAAAAATCTGTCAAAATGTTTTAGAATGGCTTTGGTAAGTAAAGAAGCCGAGGCGCTTGATGGATTTTAGGAGCATTACAGTAACCACTGTCAGGGTGTTTATGAACTCAAAATAGTGCCCGTTAAGAGACATGCTTATGAAGTGGATTTCAAACTCAAGGCTATAAGATACACAATAGAACATGGAAATAGAACAGCTGTGAGAAATTTCAACATTAATCAATCAATGGAATGTGGAAGTGGAGTGGTTTGCTGGAGGTTTTTACTCTACGGATTGAAATTAAGACCAAACAGTGCTTCAGAGGGAACAAAAACCGATGGCCACAGTTAGAGGATGTTATTGAACAGAGAACAGCAGGTAGAAGAGGCTCTACAGTCTCTGTTCAAACTTTCACGAAGTACTGAATCATCACTAAACGAATAAATAATAGCAATGAGGGTCAGATAATAACTAGGAAGATTCGGACATGCTGAAACATGCAGATCGAGATATGGACATCTATTGATGCTGAAATCGCTCAACAGTTTACCTCAGACACTGAAAATGATGGATTTAATGGATTTATAGAAGAGTGAACTGAAAGAGTGAGTGTATTGGGTTTTTTTTATTTTATGCTACAACTGAACAATGTTTAGAGTTAATGTGAATGAGTTGAATAAAGTTCAGTTTATTTGACTGTTTCTCTGAATGTGCCTTATAATCTGGTGCGCCTTGTATATGGAATTAAATCCATTCATTGATACTGCTCTTTATAATCCGGTGCACCTTATAGTCCCGAAAATACGGTACTTTAATATTCATTTAACTTGCTTAAATTATTCCTAAAGGAAACACATTGTGATTTGTCTTTCCTTCAGACTGTACCAAGTTCAGCTTTACTAGTCCAACATTGTTCTCAGTTCACTTTTTTTAGCTACTGAACACATTGCTTTATTGAAGGTGTTTGTATTGGCATTATTTATAAAGTATATTTATTTTACTTGTACATTTTCCTTGTTGTTTGTAGACCATATTTATTTTCAGATCCATGATGTATTATGGTAAAGAATACCTTCTTGTACATAATGCAAGTGCTACTTCAAATATGAATGTTAGGCCCTGAACAAAACTCAGAATGCTTCTTACTTTGTTTCTGTCTTTCTATTTTCTGGTTAGGCACGAGTTAACTGACTAAGACATTTCAGTTAATACTGAAAGTGAATTGTGGTTTGGCTTGTACGTTGTTTTAAGTTTAAAAAAGGCCCTGCTATCCCTCGTTGCATTAAAACCGTATTTGTGTTTTGTGTGAAATGCCTGATTTCATCGGAAACCATCTGTAGTTCAAAATGTGAAAGTGAAGAATACAAGAGTTTGCCAAAGCAAAAGCCTTTTGGGTCAAATAACTTAAATTATGCTAGTGTTACTGGGTTGATAAAGTTGAAAGATAATTGACATCTTGCATTGTCTTTATTATATGTAATAATTTATTGTTGCCATTTTGTTCTCTTAAGCCAGAAACGTTTGCATAAAGCTGTCTAACTGTCTGTGGAATACATGAGCCAGATCAAAGCTAGATAGCTATAGTAAACATCATAGTTCTTGTTCTTTATAAAAGTTTTGTGTGGTTTTATTCATCCTCATCATTAAGAAGTATTTAGGGCTTGTAAGCAAAACTAGTTTTGTTGATAGTATTCTGCCAACAAATTTACAGTTACTGTTTCGTTCTGTGTCTGAATGAACTTTTTACGCTGACTGAATTCTTCTTAACTGGATGTCTTCCAAGAAGGGCAGCCCACCCAGCAAGCGCTGGTTTCTAACTTCACTGCGGTTTATGCAAATGTGACCACAATGATTAAAGGAGAGATGAGCGACACATTAAGATGCCCCCTTCATTTGTTGAATTGTGGATTGTGTCAGCAGTACCCCCTTTTTGAAGTGGTGGTGGTATTCTTTCTTTTCACTGAACTTGGAGGTTGGTTAGGCTATAGTTCAAGTACTTTTTTTTTTTCTTTTCAACTGTGAGAAGTCAGATGTTAAGTTAAATGCTGTATGCTAAGAGTTGTGGATGGCAAAATTACTGGCTTCAGAAGTAGAACACACCCATTCTGGTAAAGATGCTGGTGCAAAAAAAGGCATGAGTGTGTGTTCTCTGAGGAAATGCTTTCTATGGTTAGTAGAATGCATGGTGATAAGTGCAACACTTTATATGTCCTTAACTACCTTTATGTCCTTAAATGTAATATTTTAATATTATATATTATCCCATTAAGTTACATTTTTATACACAACAGTATTTTTGGGTATTGTTTTATAGCAAGTTAAATCCATATTCATCGCTGATATAAGCTTATTAATACCCAATGTTAAAACCATAGGCATTAATATATGTACGGAATTTTCTATATTTCTGCATAATATAACCCAAACATCAGATTTTCTCACACATCCTAAAGTAGATAAAGAGAACCTAGTTAAAAATGAAACAAAAATATTATACTTGGTCATTTATTTATGGAGGAAAATTATCCAATATTTGGTAGTTCTGCTTACATTTACTTAATCAGAATAATCCAATAATCTCCCAGGGTGAGTTTACGTGGTCAAGAATATAATTGTTAAAAACGGGGATTTTAAGTTAATTCTGCAAGTCATCATTATTATAATTGATTGTTGTTACTACTTGTGATGTTGTCATAAATTTTTCTAACACGCTCTACTCCGATGTGCACAAAATGTAGAAAAATGCTTAAATCCAAAATTACCATCAGTAAATTATGGTCTAGCCTACTATTTCAGAACCATATTTGTTTTTAATGTTGTTTTTAATGTTCATGGATACCTATGTGGTGATAAACAGTTTGAAACTTCATTTGTGGTTGGGAAGTGCGCTTTTAATAAAGGTTGATTTAAAATCTTGTACTGGCCAATGTGCTGTTCTATCAGCATACCACCAAACGACCATGCAGGGACGGGGAGAGTCATGGCAGGTGATGTCGAGGGAACAAGTGCCTTCGGTGGTGCCCCAGATTGTGTACGGTTGCCACAATCTGTCAGCCACTGGCGTGTGGTTCCTTTTGGTCAGGTCACAGTGCTAGACGTCTACACGGGGGCATCTGTTGGCCACTAGCGTATGGTTTGGTTCTCGTGGGTCACGGGGCACAGGACGGGGCTTGGGGGAGCCCGATCGGCACAAAGGGTAACACACTTTCCCTAGCCTAGGCCACTACATCCTGCCAATACCTCAGGCTTTTGCATTACACCCCCACCACTCTACAAAGTAGTGGGAGCTACCTGCTACCCCTGACTCCCTCATGGCACCAACGAGCGAGACTGATGCGCAACACCCAGCAATACCTTGTGCTACAGCATCGCGAACGTGCGAACTGAAAAATGGGTGGAGCACACCAGCTCGAAACGGAGACCTCGCGTCCGAGCGCTAGTTAACACTTGTACTCCTAACACAGGAGTGCTGCCAAGCACCGGAAGAACTGAAAGTGCTGGTGCAGCAACAGGCTTCTCTCCAACCAAAGCTTTTATAGTGCCAAGCACAGCTGTAACCAGTTTGTGTGCACCAGCACTCCACCATTAGGTGGCTCAAAGAGCCCGTAACTGGTGCGGCTGCTTCATCGATTCTTTTCCTGCCCTTTCATGTCCCATGAGCCGCCTAGTGGCATGGCGTGGATAAGGCAGGGGCCCTAACAGTTTCAACTTTCAAGCAGCTCTGTATTTGCAGGTCATGCCATTGACATTATATGGTGTTTCTCATTTGTTTTATTGTGCATTTTCTGTTTAAGACATATTGCATTTAGTGCTTTATTTTGATGACTTGATATCTTTCTTGCTCTACCACCATGCTTCACTTTTACAACCATCCCAATTGTTTATACTTGTTCCAAATTTTAGACTCAGCTGACTGGGAACACTTTTGTGACATTCCATGATGCCGTGATACCTTCTTGAAGAAGTGTTATCCTCTCCTTTGTTTTAAATAACATCTCATGTTGGAGTCATAGTTCTTGTCAGTCCGCTTTGTGCAACAACTCTCCAAGATGAGGACTCTTTAAATAAACAATCATTAGCAGATTTAATTGGCTGCAGGTGTTTGTTTTAAGAAGCAGAGTGATTCCATATTTTTTCCCTCTACTTGATCTAAAAAAAGCAACTGTGATTGACCACAACTTTTCTTATTTCTTAAGGCAAGATGGTTGGAATTTGAGAAATTATAGGTTTGCAGCATGTGATTTATTTTTTTTCCCCCCTACAAAGTTCAACAATTGAAAGAACATCCTTCGAGAGCGGTGATTCCGTATTTTTACCAGAGGTTATAGTAGCAAAATTATGGTTAAGTGTTATATTATTAATTAATTAACTAACGGGTTATTTTTCCATTGCAGTATGGACGGAGGGGAGCTGTTTAGTCGTATTCAGGACCGTGGGGACCAGGCATTCACTGAGAGAGGTACAGCATCATGTACTTTACCTGTGTTTACCTCTGCTGCTGGTGAAAGATAACTGAGGTGTCTCTTTTTAATCGTTGCAGAGGCCTCAGATATCATGAAGAGTATTGGAGAAGCTATTCAGTTCCTGCATGGCATTAACATTGCACACAGAGATGTCAAGGTCTGAACCTTGTTCAATCCCAGAATCACTCCAACCTGGCAACCCACTTACGTTTGTGCTGAAGGTGTTTTATCTGTTTCATCTGCTTTACAGCCAGAAAACCTTTTGTATACCTCAAAAAGACTCAATGCCGTCCTCAAACTGACAGACTTTGGGTTTGCCAAAGAGACAACATCACACAACTCGCTGAATACGCCATGCTACACTCCCTATTACGTTGGTAAGCCACATGGCCTTCTAGAGTTCCTGACCTGTTTCCATTTGGCCCGTTTGTTCTGGCTTCACTTTGTCTGTGATGTAACCCCCTCAGTGTTAAACGCAAACACTCTTTTTCATGTTATAGCCCCTGAAGTACTTGGTCCAGAAAAGTATGACAAGTCTTGTGATATGTGGTCTTTGGGCGTCATCATGTATATTCTGTAAGTGACTCTGTCTCATACCTTGTCTTGCACGAGCGTTTTGTCATTTTGTTACTGATTTAAGTTGTTTCTGTTGGATTATATTAAAGTTGCATTGGTGAGTTGCATTAATTAGGAGCTGTGTTGTAATTTCACAGGTTATGTGGTTACCCACCGTTCTACTCCAATCATGGCCTGGCCATATCTCCTGGAATGAAAAAGAGGATCCGCATGGGACAGTACGAGTTTCCTAATCCTGAGTGGTCTGAAGTCTCAGAAGAAGGTGGGATTTATTTGTAGTTTGTAGTCACACATTCATTAGTCGTGTCTAAGACCCCATTCTCACATAGCAGTATTTTGGCTTGGGCTGTCGTGGGTCCAAAAAACCACGATATTAACCACAAAATTCAAGTAAAAAGGGGGCGTAGAATAGTATGCAAATTATCCTACCGTTAATCCTCGCCAGGTGCTATATACATTCTAGTGTCATAATTGTACCTTGAATCCCAAACCAAACTTCATTAAAAAGTCGGCAAAAACTTCCGAGCGATGCCGAGAACCCCCATATGCCGCATTTTGCTATGTAAGATCACCAAAGGCACACTTTAGCCCGAAGGCAAGCTTGGTGCTGCTATGAAAGGTGAAATGAACATATGCAAATTTAGCCCCTCCCCTAGCCCAGGCTGTATGAATTCAGGGCTTTTAATATTAATATAATACATTTTCCTTGTGATATTAATAAATTTTTGTGATATTAATATAACATAATTAAATATAATATAAGTTAATTTCCATGTGTTCATTTTAAGCTTTCTTTTTTTCCCTATATAGACTTTCATCAGCCGTGTC
>JAVSBU010000070.1:1132342-1142574 GCA_033118015.1 Loricariichthys derbyi | reverse complement strand
GGGAACAAAAATTGGTAAAAATCGTAGTGTGACCTATTTCGCATGGAAAATCTGACCCATCGCGAACGCTACGTCACACACGCACCGATTTCCGATCTCATCAACCTCTCAGCACGAATTCGGTGAGTGGTCTATTTTATTTCACTAAATACCATAAAATTGACTAGTTCAAGTAAGATTTTATTGCTGTGGCACTTAATTAACCCAATCAGATTGATAACTGACACCCCGATAAGACCACTCTATCATAACAACTAAACTAATTTTGTTGCCATCGTAAACCTGTTAGCACCATCACAACATAAACATGCACATTCATGGTTTATAGGGTTCTGTTTCACATCAACTTCCATCCATAAAAATACACATGGCACCTTGTACAGTTGTATACATGCACCCAGGGCAGAGGTGTCCAACACAATTTCTGCCCAAGCCACGCTGATATTTTTAGGATCCTTTAAAATGTCATTATTACAAGTATGTGCCGTCTAACGTCCATCCAATCAATGCCTGTTCTCTTTATAACAGCCTTAAAGGTATGTTTAAGCTCTTAAGAATTGGTGAGCCTTAGTTTTGTAGCCTTAGTTGCTTGTTCTTAGCTGACAGCATCTGATATACTCAGACCAGTCCATCTAGCACCAACAACCATGCTACGTTCAAAGTGACTTAAATCATCTTCCCTTTCAGTTCTGATGCTCGATTTGAACTTCAGCAGGTCATATGCATATGCCATGTTACTGGTTTATTTGATATTTCTTTTAAAGAAAAGATAAACTGGTGTTCCTAATAAAAGTGGCCAGTTAGTATATATAGTAAAGATATAAAGCCAGGCATATACTGTGCAATTTTGGTTCTTTAATGATATCTCATACTGCACATTTGAATCATTTGTCATGTACGGAGAAAACCAGTGATTTATTTACATTTATGTAAGTTATCAGATGCCCTTATCCAGAGTGATTTACAATCCAAGAAATTATGGGTTAAAGGCCTTCCTCAAGGATCCAACAGTGGCAGCTTGGCGTGGACCTTCTGATACATGGTCCAGTACCTCAACCACCATTATTCCCAGATTTATATCCTCACCTTGTACGAAAGTAGTCGGTTCCACTGGGTTCTATTCAAATACAAGCACAGAATTCAACAGAATATCCTGCGGTATTAAAAACACTGAGAAAGCACACAGCTTTGCTAGCTTGTACCATGCTGTGTGCTGAAATTCCACAAACAAAGAAGAGAAATACATGGACCTTGCAATTAGCTGTGAAGATGGATTTCTGTCCATTTTGCGGAGAGATGCTACGACTGAGGCGGGTGTGTACGGGCATCCAAAACATTCTCAACTCACTGTGTATTCTATGAGAAATCAGCTCAAACTGTGAGACATTCATTTATTGTCTAACTGCTCGTTCTGGTCATTCAGGTATTGAGAAAGCCGGTGCCTAGCCAGTAACATCGGGCAAGTCAGGGACAACCCTAGACAGGGTACCAATCAATGTAGGGCACATACACTCACACACTCATACACACACTCACACACTAAGGGAATTTGGAAATGCCAATTAACCTAGCACACCTGTCTTTGGACTGTGGGAGAAAACCGGAGTACCCAGAGAAAACCCACATGGGTCATGGGGAGGACATGCGAACTCCACACAGGTGGAGCCTGCCTGGGGTCAAACCTGTGATCTCAGAGCTGTGAGCAGCGCTAACCACTGCACCACTGTGCTAGTCAACTGTGAGACAAGCAACCAAAATTTCTGACGTCAGAAATCCATCCGCTCGTCCAACTATTCAATTGAAGGTTGTTTGGGCAACTAATCGGGCATTGACCAAGTTTATTGATCAAGTTTAAATTGGACTATAATCTCATAGTGTATCCCTGGCTTAAGGGGTAGTAAAGTGTACAGTATCCTGGTATTGATTAAATAGCCAGGATACTGTTATCCGATCCTCAATCACTCTGCACTGGGACAACCGCAACCATCCTGTGAACCAAGCATGGTTCGTGCACAGCAGAGAGCAGATCTAGGCTGTCTTATCAGCTTCTGCTGCTCTCTTGCTGACTCATCTGCATGCATGCTGGTTTATCTCTCTGCCATCTAGGTCACTGGTTACATTCAGACTCCTGTTGCTGCTCCAATCTGAGTCATAGATTATGCTGCTGTTTACCAGGATTCACACCTTAATCTTAATCTTTAGCTTCATAGTTAAGAGCTTAATAAAACCTTCAACAGCAGAGTCAAAGCTGTTACATCTGTCATTACAATTCTTACAGCTAATATAACTAGCAATGTAATACATGGGTTAAGTCATAACTTACTCCAAATGTTGTGGAAGGACTTGAAGCGAGCAGTTAATGTGAGGAAACCCACCAACATCCCAGATTTGAAGCTGTTCTGTACGGAGGAATGGGATAAAATTCCTCCAAGCAGGTATGCAGGACTGATCAACAGTTACCTGTTGATCAACAATGTAATTGTAATTGGATCGTTTTCCTCAATAAATAAATTACCAAGTATAATATTTTTGTCTGATTTGTTTACATAGGTTCTCTTTATCTACTATTTATTTTTAGGACTTGTCTAGAAATCTTGTTGATGTGTTAGGTCATATTTATGCAGAATATAAAACATCCTAAAGGGTTCACAAACTTTCAAGCACCACTGTAATAAGTATTCAATAACTCTATCAGTAGACATTTTTCTACCACCACATGGTCTATACAGCCGCACCACCGAGTCCTATGTGGACTAGTGCTAAATGTAAGCTACACTACAGGCCTTTGTACTTCTCTTTCTCTATAGCTGTCTGCCCACTCATCAGTGCCACAAAGCAAAGCTGAACCTTCCCTCAAAGATAGAACAGTAAGTTAACTAGCTCTGCAGAAAGGCCATTTGATAGAAGAGTCTCTCCACATTCCCCACCTTCTCTGCCTCTTGCTTTCTCCAGCTGAAAGGAATACAGCATAATCAATGAGGAGCTCTCTGATTAGGTCATTTTTGCTTTTAGACTGCATCACAGGCCCAATCGATAGCACCAGGATTCAGCAAGAGACCGACCAATATTTTTCCTTTGGATTTTCAATTATGAACTACTAAACATCGGCAATAAAGGCAGCAGTTTAAAGAGTAGTAGAGATCCATCATGGCCACACACACACACACTCCCAGGTAAAAAGGAATAGTCAGTCTTCTGACTGCAACACGCTCCCTTCAATGAGTCTGCAGAGCTCGCATCTGTCAGACGAACAGCAGAGTTGGCACAAATCAAGATCAAATCAAGCAGATGCAGTGTGCATGCTACCTGCCTGTGGAAACTAATAAGGTACAGACCTGAAAGGTCAAACCAAGGGCACTGTGACAACACAAACATGAGATAAAACTGCTTTCCATGTCATTTGTCATAAAAAAACAGGTAGTTTGTTTTGAATCAAACTGAGTATGTGTCCAGTTAGCTAGAATGACGAACAAGGTTATTCAGCCAATTTACTAAGAAAAATAGTGCATAAAAATAGAGGGTGATAGAACAAACCACATCAGGCTTTAAAAAATGTTTTATAAGGCTGCAGATCTCTAACAGTGCTGCTTTAACCCTAACTCTAAGATTGTGGCTTATTCTATAGGAATACTATCATATATCTGAGTAAATTTCTGACCTTAATCTAATCCAGTAACTGCTGATCTGACCTGCACACCAGCTTGTAGGAATTTTATCCCATTACTCCATACAGAACAGCTTTATCTCTGGGATGTTGGTGGGTTTTCTCACATTAACTGCTCGCTTCTGGTCCTTCCACAACATTTCGATTGGATTAAGGTCAGGACTTTGACTCGGCCATCGCAAAATATTGACTTTCTAATTCTGAATTTATTGTTCCATCAATGACGGCAAGCCACCTGGACCAGATGCAGCAAAACAGGCCCAAAAAATCTACAGATGGGACAAGGTTCTCATGCTGGAATGCAATGTTTTCCTTTCTCCAAACATAACACTATTCTTTTAAACCAAAAAGTTCTTGGTCTCATCCGTTCACAAAACATTCTTCCAACAGCCTTCTGGCTTGTCCCTGTGATCTTTAACAAAATACAGATGAGCAGCGATATTCTTTTTGGAGAGCAGTGGCTCTCCACACCATTGTTCATTGTTCTTCTAATGGTGGAATCATGAACATTAATAATAACCAATGGGTCTACCAACAGTGATATTTTAAAAAAATATCAGTTTTCTATTATTATTATTATTATTAATATTATTATTATTATTATTAGATTTAATATTAAATGCCCACTGTGTATGAAAGTTGAGGGAAAGAGTATGAAAGAAGTGCCTAGCCTCATCAGCACTTGCTCAGACAGCAACTGGAATTTTATGCAAGTTGGCAGCAGCACCGCAGCAGGTGGCTTATGTGTGCAATGTACCATTCGCTAAGACAAAGCAATGACTGCTATGTCATTACCTGTAAGAAATGTTCAAAACTGCAACCTGGTACACAATCTGGAGTAAAGGTAATTGTATGAAACGTACTAAGTACACTCACTAGCCACTTTATTAGGTACACATTAGTAAATCCTGGTTGGAACCCGTTTCGCCTTCAGAACTGTCTTCATTCTTTGTGGCATAGATTCAACAAGGTGCTGGAAACATTCCTCAGAGATCCACATTGATCCAGGTCCACATCTGCAGTTGCTGCAGATTTCTCAGCTGTACATCCATGAACATGCCTGAACCCTTGATATAAGCCAGGATAGATCAATGTTTCAGGTTGTTTATGCCAAATTTTGACTCAAACATCCAAATGTCACATCAGAAATTGAAACTCCTCAGATGAGGCAGTGCTTTTCCAACCTTCTATTGTCCAATTTTGGTGAGCTTGTGCAAATTGTACTCTCAGTAACATGTTTAGCTGACAGGAGTGGTACCCAATGTGCTCTTCTGCTGCTTTAGTCCATTTGATTCAAGGTTCAATGTGTTGTGGCATTCAGAGATGCCCTTCTGCATACCTCACTTGAAACGAACCAGTCTGACCTCCTTTGATCTCTGGCATTAACAAGGCATTTCCAAAGAACTGCTGCTTACTGGGTATTTTCTCTTTTTTGGACTATTCCATGTGAACTCTAGAGATGGCTTTTTGACCACAGGATGTTTCTATTCATGTGTGGTGGGGTTGCATATGAAGCACTGATATTGAACATCAAAAACAGACGATCTTGTACAAGATCTGTTTCTTATAAACAGCAATAAGCCTCTTTCTACATACACTACCAATAAAACATTTGGACACACTTCTAATTCAGTGGTTTTTCATTCTTTTAAAAGCTTCTGCATTGTAGATTAATATTAATGAACTCCAAACTATGAAGAAATACATATGGAATTATTTACTAAACAGTGTTAAATAAACCAGAATATGTTTTATATTTTAGATTGTTCAAGGTAGGCACCTCTTGCTTAGATGATAGCTTTGAACATCTTGACATTTTCTCAGTCAGCTTTATGAGCGAGTCACCTGGAATGGCTTTCAATTACCAGCTGTGCCTTGTCAAGAGTTAATTTCTTTAATTTCTTTCACTTTTAATGTGTTTGAGACCATCAGTTGTGTTGTGAAGAGCTAGAGTTGATATACAGTGAATAGCCCTATTTGAGTGATGTTCTAATCCATATTATGACAAGAACAACTCAACTAAGTAAAGGAAAACAACAATCCATCATTACTTTAAGAAATGAAGGTCAGTCAATCTGAAAAATTTCAAAAACTTTGAAAGTATCCTCAAGTGCAGTCGCAAAGACCATCAAATGTTATGATGAAACTGGCTCTCATCAGGACCACCCTCTGTTGCACAGGGTAAGTTCATCAGAGTTACCAGCCTCAGAAACTGCAAGTTAATGGCACTGTGGGAAAGACCCCCCCCCCAATGCTTCCGAGTTCAAGTAGCAAACAGTTGTTCAGAGAAGATTGCATGAATCTGGACTTTATGGTCAAATTGGTGCAAAGAAGCCACTTCTAAGGCAGAGCAACAAGAGGAAGAGAATGGTTTGGGTCAATGAACAAAAAGAATGGACATTATACCACTGGAAATCTGTCCTTTGGTCTGATGAGTCCAAATTTGAGATTTTTTGGTTCCAAACGCCATGTCTGTGTAAGACACCGAAAAGGTGAACAGATAGTTCCTACAAGTGTAGTTCCCACCGTGAAGTATGGAGGAGGAAGTGTTACGGTATGAGGGTGCTTTGCCAGTGACACCATTAGTGATTTATTCAAAATCCAAGGCACACTAAACCAGCATGGCTACCATAGCATTCTGCAACAACATGCCATCCAATCTGGTTTGAGCTTAGTGGGTCCATCATTTGTTTATTCAACAGGACAATGACCCCAAATGCACCTCCAGGCTATGTAAGGGCTAACTGACCAAGAAACAGGGTGATGCAGTTTGGCATCAGATGAACTGGCCTCCACAATCACATGATCTAAAGCCAATTGAGATAGTTTGGGATGAGTTGGACAGCAGAGTGAAGGCAAAGCAGCCATGATGTGCTTGCCCTCTGGGAATTCCTTCAAGACTGTTGGAAAACCATTTCAGGTGATTTCTGGTGGCCGTTATCATGAAGCTGATTGAGAGAATGTTAAGAGTGTGTTAAGCTGTAATCAAAGCAAAAGGTGTCTACTTGAAGAATCTAAAATACAAAACAGATTTTGGTTTGTTTAACACTTTTAAGTTTACTATATGATTCCTTATATGTAAGCCTTGATGACTTCAGTATCAATGTACAAAGTAGGAAAAAAAGAACAAATTAAAAGCATTAAATGAGAAGGTGTGTCCAAACTTTTTATTGGTACTGTATGTAATATGTGTCATTTTGAATACTATATTTTTCAAACCCAGGCTACAGTCCTATAATTATATTGAGATACTGCTACTATGATATAAAATCCTGTGTGGAATGTTTTATCTGTATCTTTCACACAAAAAGTACCACACCACCCCTAGAGGACATTTACGACCTGCATTTAGTTTTCAGCACTCTTCATTTTCACTGGCTATTGATAGGATCAAGTCAGACACATGTCGCTTATCAGCAGACACTACCGGACTGCAGTCAGAGTTTGGTCAAAAAATCAAACATGTTTGATACACTCAAGCTCACTCTGACTTGCAAGAATCTCAACTGAAAATGTTGACTTTAGTGCCTCCAAAAAGTGCAAACTAGATCTGATCAACATAAACCTAGCCAGACTGTGAAATGTGACTTTAATCAGGATAAAGATGATGTGATATAACCATGGATTTTGTGAAAGCCAAAGAGTGAGTGGGAGGAAGAGATCAAGATCAAAACAACACAATGGACAAAACATAGGGGGATCAATATTCCATTTAGTAATACTAGGGATAGAAACAGTTTTTAATAAAACCAAGTAGGCCCACTCTGTAGATCATTCAGTATTATGTTGCAAGGATTCTAAGTGTTTTCTAAAAATATAAATTGAATTTTATTTACCCAGAACATCCTTCACACAGGAAAATTGTTCCTTAGAAAAAGTTTAACAGCCCAAACAATTCTTATAAATAGAACAGCTTTAACGAAAGCAAAAAAAAGCCCACAAAAAAAAACACAAATGACTTCATTTTATGTACTGCAGATTGCAGCTGGGCCAAAAAGTCGAAGAATATAGCAGTGAAGCTATTTGTTACTGGTCTTACTTATGGCCCCACACTTGTTACACAGCTTTTTTGCATCACAGCAACGAAACAAATAACATATACGACACCATTTTAATTAATTTTAATTTTAATCAATGCCATATATAATCCCATATCAAGCAGAGAAAAATATGAAATCACTTAATAATGATGAAAATGGGGTATCATCTTATAATTTGCATTTCTAAAACCAGGTCTACTGATTTAAGTCTAAAAATTAGTCTGCGGTTAAAAGGGAGAGTTTACAGACCATAACACGCTGTTTTTCTTGGTTAACTGAATGAAAACATTTCCGTATAAGGAAAAACAAATAAGGCAGAATCATGGGACAGTGTTTGTGAAGGCACTGTAAGAAAGTCATGTGAAAGAAGTGCCAAATGAAAATCAATACTAACAACTAAACAGAAGAAAACAAAGTAACAGTGGGCTAAAGAGAAGCAGTCATGGAATGTGGATTGGTTGAAAGTGACATTCTTTGACACGGAATCCGAAATCTGCATTCCCCAAAATGACAATGCTGGAACTGTTGGCTGGTGCTGTTCTAATGAAACATTCACAGATTCCTGAAGATAGCAATCACATTTCCCAAATTACTTATTATATGGGGTTGGATGTCAAGTAAAACAATGTGAAAATGGCAATCATTAACTCATCAGTCAGTGCACAGGTATACACCGGAATTTTGGACACTTCTAATTCCACTGATTAAAAAAAACAGTTTTTAGGATGATAATGTGTCTTACCAGACAGCAAACAGTCTTAAAACATTTCTACAGGAAAGGCATGTCAACTCAATGACACAGCTAGTGAACAGTCTGGATCCCCATCTGTCCACAACTAATTGTATTAATTTTAAGTTTTTATGTTGAAGACTCCATATTTTTTCCTCAACAATGTATAATTCTATAGTTTCCCCTCTACTTGATCTGGAAATATAATATAGCATTAATTTAAAAAAAATATAGCATTAATTAAGGTTTTTTAATTGTTAAATGTCATATTTGCCATTGTTCTATTTGCTACAAAGTAAAAAAGCTGGGTGAAGTGTAGTAAATCCATAATTTCTGCCAGGAAAACTATGAATTGTAGCCTTTTTGAAACAAATGGATTAGCTGCCGTTTCCACAGTCACATCACTTAATTCTCTCTCTCTCTCTGTCTGACTGCAGTGTGATGCGCCTGGCTGCGGGATGCATATTAAACCTGCTCTAAGCCAATAAGCCTGCGGAGTGTGTATTCTGTGGGTGCCGTAATCCGGGCCACGGCAGTGCTGGAGTGTGTGTTTTTGGAAACCGATATTGCGCGCCTTGATGAGTTTTTCTCCGCCTAATTTGCTTGCTTGCTGGGGTTTTAATTAGGGCAGCCAATCTGATTGGAGGGCCGCATAACCTTCGGGATCTCTGATGATCCTTGGCCGTGATGTCATCACGTTATCGAGTTTAGAGCGGCACGCTGCATCTATGGAAAAGCACATTACAAGTCAGCAGCGGAGGGAGAAATGGAGTGTAAAATCATTACGCTCACATGCTGACACACCTACACACCAAATCAGCATTATTTGTTGGTTTTAATGAATGCACATTGGATTACAGACTAGAGGGAGAGAGCTAGAGAGTGTGAGAGCACTCGTCTCTTTGCAATCAAGTATCTCTTGTGTTCTACACAGGAAACCATCTCACGCACACAAATACTCCACTAGTGTTGCAGTTCGCACACGGCATGCTTAAGGGGGTTGGCAAGCCACAAAGACTAAACAAAAACATTCAGAGGCAATCCACAGGGACATTCACAGGTGCATATCTTGACAGCAGCTAAGAATAGTGAGCTAAAGCTAATTGGAATGATAAAATATGTCTCATCCAAGCAGCAGGCAGAGACGAGCAATTTCTACTACAGTTTGCATGCAAGATCTCAAAATGAAGTTGTGACACAAAATCGAATTCAAAGCTCAATATGAAGCAGTTAAGTGAGAATTATGCGCTTTTACATAACATAGCTGATACAGCATAACAGCCAGTGGGATTTACTTACCATTATATTAGGTACAACTATTCAGCTACAAATATCTAGCAACCTCCACTGAAGACTGATGCTTTTCATTAAACTGGGTGAAAACTAGCCGAAATCAACATTTCCCTATACCATCTTCCAATAAACATCGATAACAACGATATTTCTTAACATATTTTCAAAGTGATAATTGTTTATAAAAGTCCATAAAATTATTTTTTAATCTATGTATTTTTCATTTTTATTTCATAAATACAAGTTTTATTATTTATCAATCAAATACAAGTGTATAGACAACTCTTTCTCATGTAAGTATAGCGTTTATGGACCGCCTGCTGTGGTGTGCATGTGTTTTGGTGGTAAATGCTATTTAAACAAGCTTTATGAATATTGATAAATTATAGATACATAAACTCATCTTTGATTGGCCTATCCAATGGTGAAAACAAAATTTGCATATGACGTCTATAACTCTAGAAAACAGTTCCCAAAGTTGATGCTATTTTATTCCATTAACCAC
>JAVSBU010000070.1:854128-864518 GCA_033118015.1 Loricariichthys derbyi | reverse complement strand
TTAATAAAGCACCTTTTATGTTATTCCACTGTCCTGCATATGGGTCTCTTTGTGTTCAAATCCCCCGGGCGTGACAAGAAGACAGCAGGGAACTGCTTTAGAAACATGCAGAAATTGGGAGAAATGAGTGCATTTAACACTGGTGGCTATGCTGTAAGGGAATATTTTTTTCTCCCTTTTTTTCTCTGGTGTGCTGAGTTGGAAATATGTAGTACTTCTTACTCCACTGCTTTATCCCAGCATGACACATCAGCTTTCCACCACAAATAGAAATTAATTCCCATAGACAACATATTCAGCAAATGCTAATGTATCTGGCAAGATAATTCAAGGGTTATTTAGGTTAAGTACCTTAATAATAAGGATAATAAACGTAATGGATCACATGTTTAAACTAGTATGTGCATGGATGTTGTCTGAATGAATGTTAATTGATGCATACCTGCATGCTGTTGTAAGGTAAAAAAAAAAAAAATTTACTTGTTGGAAGAAAAACAGTGACTTTGCATATTTAGGGTGGTAGTAACTTCAGGCTCTTACAGATGTTGTTGCACAAGGAAGATCGTGATTGGGCGATAAATACCTGTGGGGTGTGTGATGGGATTCACAGACTGAGAAGAGGAGGTACAGTGCAGTGAATGTCTTGTTTGATGTGTGGAAAAGCAGATGTTAATGATTGGAAAAAAGGAATGATTGTATTTTGGCATGCAAAATGTTATAGTGTGAATGAATAGCTGAATTTGCAGGTGTATCCTGGCGAATGGTCACACGGGGCAAAAATCAGAGTCTACAGGAAATTTCTCATTAGAATTTGTGGAGATATTGCATGCTCTTAAGTATGACTCAGTCACGGATGACTAATTCTGTCTGGTGAGTATATTATAATCATCCATTTTTGCTATGAATATTTCAGACCATTGTATCCAGAGGAATCAGTTCCGTTACACGTTTTAATATGACAGGGTTTATTTATTGATTAGTATATTTCTCAACATATCTGCTTGACTCAGAAAGTAATGTCACAAGCTGGATTTCTGGTGGTTACCAAGAGGTAATGCTGGGAGGGGTGCTCATCGTGGTACCTGCCCTCTGTCCTGAGTATTCAGTCATGGTGGGGTGCTTCCTGTCTGTCGAAATTACATTACGTCATTAAATCATTAAAAACAAGTCCACGTTAAAGTACCTCCTCTGATAACTTGCATCCTGACTCAATATGAGAGAGAGAGAGAGAGAGATGGAGAGTGAGAAAACGAGAGGGGCTTGAGGCTAGCCTGTGAGCCTCTCCATTTTCTAATAAACTCTAGCAATCAGATCATTTGTGCTTTAAATGGGGGACTTGATGGCAACAGCCTGCATTAGCCACTGGTGCTTTCCAAATCCGATTAGCTGCAGACAGTGACAGTTTCCAGCCCAAGCAGCAGGTATCACACACACATAAACATGAGTGTGTATTCAGTGATGAGCCCCAGAGGCTCCTCAGTCTGTCTCTCTTCCCCCTCAGTGTCTATTTCTCTGATACAGATGCGCCACACGCCGAGCATACACTCAGAGGACCGCTTCACTAGTGTTCGTGGTGCTAATTGAATTCTGTGAAGCAAATGTCATTATTGCTGAGCATTTAAGCACTTGACGTTTCCAAGTTGTTTGCCAGTAATTTAGGCTTGTTAGCAGCTTTGCTAAAGGCCAAAGGCCACACTGTTGTGTGTGTGTTAGCTAGAGAGTGTCTTGATGCTAACTGAAAGCAGTGCATTGAAAAAACACCAACTCAGGATTGGAGGAAAACAGGGACAAATCTTCCTATCTCAAATCTCTCTAACTCAAAGACAACATAACATAAACAAACGATAAACAGAACATAGCGCCTTACCAGCTACTCCGAAGTGCCGGCAGAGCCAGGGTGTGCAGAGACAACTAGGTCACATCTAGAGTAGCGTGGATCAGGTTTGACCATGCTGCTTGGACCCATCTTTACGGCCGGTGTACCGAGACGGCCAACCATGCAGGGACGAGGGCAAGGTATGGTGGGCGGAAGTGAGGTTATGGGCCCTGGGCAATGCCTCAGCCTGCAACGATGGAGCATCTGTGTGCACCGAAAAACCGTGAGACAATCAATGGCGCTGCGCTGACCTTCTCCATTGTCAGACATTTATGAACCTGTGCCAGCTGAACCCAATTAGTGAGGCTAAATGCCGCATCCACAATGGCTCACTGCACATGTGCAGAACATGGCTTCCTCGTTGGGTGAGGAACAGATTTGGCATGGATTGTGACAGTAACCCAGTAATGGTGTATCGGTAGTGGTTAACAGAGAGTAGGAAGCACTAAGCTGCCATTGCGTAACAAGCAATGAAAACAAGCAGCACTAAGCTGTGTTTGTGTAGCATTCAATTAGAATAAGCAGCACTAAGCAGTGGCTAGGCAGATGGCTAGCACAGCAGAGAAGCATTGAGTGGTGGCTAGACTAACGGCTAGCAGAAAAAGGAGCATGAGGCTATGGCTAGACTGACAGCTAGCAGAGCAAAAGCATTAAGCTGTGGCTTGGCTAATGGCTAGCAAAAAGGCATTAACCTTCAGCTAGACTAACAGCTAGCAGGAAAAAGGAGCCTTAAGCTGCAACTAGACTAACTGTTAGTGGAAAAGGGAAGCATTAATCTATGGCTAGGCTGACAGCTAGTGTAGCAATACATTACGCTGTGGCTCAGCTAATGGCTATCAGAAAAGAAAGCAATAAGCTGTGGCTAGGCTGACGACTAGAGCAGCAAAGGAGCATTAAGCTTCAGCTAGGCTAATGGCTAGAGAAAAAAAATGCATTAAGCTATGGCTAGGCTGATGGCTAGCACAGCAAAAACCTTATGCTACAGCTAGGCTAACAGCTATTGGAAAAGGAAGCATTAAGCTATGACTAGACTGACAGCTAGCACAGCAAAGAATCATTATTCAGCAGCTAGGCTAGCGGCTAGCAGAAAATAAAGTATTAAGCTATGGCTAGACTGACAGCTAGCACAGAAAAATCATTAAGTTGTGGTTAGGCTAATGGCTACTGAAGCAGAGAAAGATTAAGCTGTGGCTAGACTAACACGTAGCGAAAGGAGGCAGCAAGCAGGGAGTGGGAGCTGATGGAAAGGCGCCCAACCTCCACAGAGCTGTGCCACTTTGTCCCAAACTGGCGGTGCCATTCTGTGATGATGTGGGGGCAAGGTGTAAAAGGAAGATGCACATGCAGACAGCTTCATTGTAGTTTTTTTACCAACTTAAGATAAGGCAATTCAAAAAGAACTTAAAGACAACATACCATAAACAAAATGATAAATGGAACATAACACATTACTGGCTACTCCCCAGTGCTGACGGAGCCAGGGCATGCGAAGACAGCTAGACACCTCTAGAGTAAAGTGGACCTGGTTTTACAGCTGGTGTACTGCACCAGTCAACCACATGGACCGCATGGACAAGTCTTTACGGTCAGTATAACGAGCTGACCAACCACGCAGGGACAAGGGCGAGGTATGGTGGGTGGAAGGGAAGGTAGGGACCTTGGGTGGTGCCCCAGCCTGCAGATTCCTCACTCCTTGTGTCCTCACATGAGTGGCACTTTTATGTTGAGCTTTATGCATGATGCCACAATGTGGGTGGAATTTCAACTCACCCATGGTGCTGCAATGTGGATGGGACTTATCAGCCTGGGTCATGCCTAGCGTTGGTGACAATGTTGGATCTGCTGTCACATGGGGGCAAAGACGGAGCATCGGCATATGCCGCTGAAGAACCGTGAGACAATCAAAGGCACCACGCTGACCTGCTCTGTCATCAGCCATTTATGGACCGGTGCCAGCTGAACCCAATTAGCGAGGCTCAATGACATATCCACAATAGCTCACAGCACATGGGCAGAATGCGGCTGCCTTACTGGGTTCAGCTCCCTGCCAGTTCCATGCCACGCAGTCCCCTACTGGTGAGGAGTGGACCTTTTGTGGATTGTGACACCAAGTCTAGATTAAAGAATCACTCCATTACGTTTTGAGCTAATCTGTAATTTTTCCATAGGCATAATTTATGATACGCTTGTTATGGACCCACCATTTTTTTAAAGAAATGCCTAATCTTGCCCTAATAAACATTTTCAGATCTTTATAGTACCTCTTGAGGTATCTGATATTGTGACCACCATACTCTGCCATGCTACAGTTTGTCCCCAACATTTTGGAGATGCCTCGTTTTTTCAACAGTCAACAGTTTTAAATGCCCAGTTTAGTCTTAATGAACATGTTGAAAATGCTTGATTTTATCTTCACTACATTGTAACACATATTTTTCCCCTACCACCTTTTGAAATGCCTGACTTTGTCCTTTCTACGCTCTGTATCGTTCATTTATGTCCCGACCAATTTTGATTAGATTTTGTCCTCACAAACCTTTCAAAATGCACGATTTTCTCAAATGTTTCTTGAAATGCCAAACGTGAAATTGCCAGTTTTGATCCCTTAACATTGTGTAATAACCAATTTTTTTCCTCTTACAATTTGAAATGTCCTAATTTCCTTGATCAGGTTCTAAAATGCCAGCTTGTATCCCCTTTTATTTAGGTCTTTCTGTATTTACTTCCTCATAAGTGTTTGTAAATTTTGTCCACATCTCCTCCCTGCATCAGCATGCATTTACTCTGTGTGCCCTGGCTTCCTCCCACAGTCTAAAGACATGTTTTAGGTTCACTGATTATGCTAAAGTGGCCCTAGTGTGGGTATAAGTGTGTGAGTGTATGTGCGAAATGATGGATTGGTACCTTGTCTAGGGTTGTTCCAGCCTTATGCCCTATGCTGCTGGCTAGGTACCAGCTCTCCCGTGACCCTGTCCAGGATTAAGCAAATAAGCAAGTGAAGGAATTAATTTTATCCCCACACATTTTGAAATTTCTATTTCTTGAAGTGAACTTTTAAAGTGCCAGATTTTGTGAAATGTTACATTACCATTATCTCTCCCATTACCACTTTTTATCGACTTTTGTCTTGTTTCCTTCTGAAATGCATATTTTGTTTCCATCTTTTGAAATGGGAAAATTATCCTATGTTTTTCAAATACCACATTTAATCCTCGCTAGCTTTTAGAAATGCTTGATACTGTCATACCACCTTTTTTCTGCCCCTACCAAAGGCAGATTTTGTCCTTTCTACTATCTGCAATGTTTTATTTTGTCCACACAATATTTGGATGTTGTGGATATTTTGTTTTTACCACAGACTAAAATAAAAATAAAAAGAAATGTCACAAAAATTTTACTGAAATGCCCAATTTTGTCAACAGCAAATTTTGAAATGCTCAGTTATTCCCATTATGGTTTAAAGTGCCTGATTTGATTATATGCCTCCTCATTTGATATCTATTCTTAAATTACTTTGTGGAGATAAGTACCTACTAAATGTGGTGCCATAGCACGTCCTAATTAGATCCACCTGTTATATAAGGACTATAAATAGGATTTAGCAGATCTGGAGCCTCGAGCTGCCATTGAGGCTTTATGCCCTGCACGAGGGATCTCGCGCCACTCGAGCTCCAGATCTGTCTGCGGTGGCGTGCTATGGTGAAGCTAGTGATGTGCTGTGGTTAATCTGCTATGTTTCTCTGTTTCAGTATTGTGGTGATTCTGACCGAGGCACGTCACACTCCCCACTGGTGTTATTCAGGGAAGAAGGTACCACCTGCCCTTCATAGAGGGTAGGTGGGGTACGGGTTGGAGCCCGGAGGTATGTTTAGGTTTTTAGATAGAGTAAGGAGAGAAATGTTTCCCTTGTTCTCTGGTGCGATTCCTGCAAGACACTCTCAGTGGACTGGTTGGGTGCACTCTACGCACCTGTAAAAGCATGTCCAGAGGCGTGAGCGTTTAGGGTAGAGATGTCTATTCCTGATGTGCCTGTCCTCCTGTTTACCTCGGCTCGCCTGGCTGGTGTATCCAGTGTCTGGGACGTGCGCTCGTGGGTCCAGTACATCCTAGCTTCCGGCGATCCCCGGGGTCAGCGAGCTCGGCTGGTTTTGGTTTGTATCTGTTCCTGCGTTCTGTTGGTGACTTTGTTTGTGTAATAAATATTATTGTTTATTTTACACTGTCCTGCTTGTGGGCCCATATCCTTTATGTTAAATTTCCTGATCTTGACAACTGTCTTGAATTTAGGGCAGACTTTTTTAATTACTTGCTTGGCGGATCCGCCGATGTTAGTTTTCCACGTTTTCGAAAAAAAATTTAATTGGAAAAATCGCCTTCCTATATTAATTGAAAATGGAAATTTAAAACTCGCACCATTGCAACTGATGCATGCGTAGAATGTACCAAAAACTGTCGTCACAAACACACGCGCAAACGAAGCAAATCAGAGAGTAGCAGTCATGAGAGAGAGAGAGAGAGAGAGAGAGAGAGAGAGGTAGAGAGAGGTCAACTTAGCAACTTTGTCGCTATATTTAGCGAATCTGAGTTGAACTGCACATGCCCAAAGCTGCCACATCATGAATGAAAAGTGAGTAAACATCTCTCACATTTGCTGTATCTTTAGCGGTCATTTATTTGTATTTTTTTGCTTTGATATTGTTCTGAATGTATGATACGGTGTCCTGCTTGGATGCTGGGGTGATTTGATGTGATGTTTTTAGCCATATAATGCACATTGTTTTGGCTCCTGATGTTCGCTAATTGAAAATAAAAAAATAAATACATTCTAATGTGAAATTTTTATTTTTATTTCCGCCATCGTATTCAGGTTTTCATAACAGAAATCCACCAAACAGGAAATAAAAAAAGTCTGGCCGTAGTCATTGTGACATTAAATGAACAAACAAACCACCCTTTCAAATGACTGATTTTGTCACACTACCTTTGGGAAATCCTTACTTTTGTCAGCACCACTTATCTTGCTATATTACATCCTTTATACACTTTGAAATGCCCATTTGTTCCCTTAAAATTTTGAAATGTTCAGTTTTTGTCCTCTCCACTTTCTGAAGTGCCTGTTTGTCCCCATTCACTTTGTAAAATGCCAGATTTTTGTCCTTTATAAACTCTGAAATACCCCTACTGACCCTTCACATTTTGAAGTGTCTGATTCTTGTCCTCTTTACATTTTCAAATACTTGCTTGTCCCCTTCACTTCTTCAAATGCTGATTTAGTTCTTTTCTACCTTCTGAAATGTTTGATTTTATCCCAGCACCTCTTTATCACTCACCTTCTGAAAGGCCCCCTTGGTCTTTATATTGCACTCAGATATTTTGCCACTTTATTAATAAAGATGATTTTACAATGCTTGAATCTCAGAAGTCCTGGATTTTCAGCATGATGGCCATGACTGCATACACACCTGTTGTTTTATTGAAAGATACCATTAGCGTAGGGAGGAGCTCACATCGGGTGTGGCATAACCTCCGGTCCTTATCACAAATAAACAGGACAAGGCTGACTGCACTCAGCACATTCAAATGGCCCTGCAAATCGAATCAGGGCACCTGTAAAAGCCCCTAACACCAGCCAGATAGACTGAGAGCCAGAGTGTCTCTGGTTACAAGTTAACTGCCTCGCATAAATGAGCCCCCTTTTACACAACTGTAAGAGATCGGGGTTGCTGATAATGAAGAGCTTTTCGGGGTAGGATATTATTAATTGTATCAGAGAGTAACAAATTAATGTAGGAGAGTCGTCAATGGGATGTGTGAGAGTATGAAAGATGATATAATCTTATGATGACTGAATGTCCTGTATTACAGCCTTGTTTTATGGTCTCCAGACAGAAATTGGATTACTTGTCCACTATTATAGATTAGAATGCTTTTTATTGTTAGCTTATTTCGCAGAGAATGGTGTGCATGGCTCTGAGCACGCTCAACTTAGGCTAAGAGGTAAGTTTAAATTTTTTTTATCTTTTTAACTTACTGTTTATTGTGAAGTGTAACAGTTATTAGACAATAAAAGTGTTCAATAGCTCTTTATTGTTAGCTTGATAATTTAGCTACTAAGTTAGCTGCTGTTACATATTGTTATATATTTAAACTACAAAGAGAAAATAGATTTATAAGTGTTTAATCAACAGAGGTCATGAAAATAAGTGTTAACAAATAAGTGCTTTTGTTTATTCTTTTAGGCTCATTTACCAAAGGTCTAAAGGTCACAAGTTCGGTTTATTTTCATATTAAACTCTAAATAAAACATGTTTACATCCTATCACCATATTTTTATGCCTCGTTTTAGGTACATGCTATTGTTAATTAATTTACATTGCTTTAGTAGTAATGCCCCTGCAGGCTGTGGCTGGTTGTGGAGGGGTTTTGGACACACAACCTGCTTTTCAGGCTGGGTGTCCAGCTAGCCAACCAGCTAAACTAGCCTAACTCCATTTATCCCAAGCTGGCAGACCAGCCATACCAGCCTAAACCATCTATGCATAAACAAAACATCTAAAAAGTGTGACATGCCTTTATATTCCACCCCCCTGAGTTAAAACTTGGTTGGACCACCTTTTGCTGCAACCATTTTGGGGTAGGTCTCTACTGATTTTGCACATCTAGAGACTAAAATCTTTGCCCATTCTTCTTTTCAAAATAGCTCAAGCTCAGTCAGAATGGATGGAGAGCATCTGTGAACAGTAATGTTCAAGTCTTGCCACAGATTTTCAATAGGATTTAGATCTGGACTTTGACTGGATCATTTTAACACATGAATATGCTTTGACCTAAACATTCCGTTGTATCTCTGGCTGTATGTTTAGGGTCGTTGTCCTGCTGGAATGTAAACCTCTGCCGCAGTCTCAAGTCTTTTTGCAAAACCTAACAGGTTTTCCTCCAAGATTGGCCTGTAATTAGCTCCATTCATTAACTCTGACCAGCTTCCCTGTCCCCGCTGAAGAAAAGCACAACATAATGCAATCTCATCTGATCAGAGCACCTTCTTCTACAATTGCTGTGTTCCCTACATGGCTTGTGGCAAACTGCAAGCAGGATTTCTCATGGCTTGCTTTCTTCTTGCCACTCTTCCATAACGGCCAGATTTGTGAAGTACACCACGAATAGTTGTCCTATGGACTGAAACTCCTCCAGAATGACCATGGGTCTCTGAACTGCTTCTCTAATTAGTGCTCTCCTTGCCTGGGATCTCAGTTTAGGTGGACATCCATATCATGGTAGGCTTGCAGTCATGCCATAGTCAATGCTCTGTCAGATATTCAGAGCTTGGGATATTTTTTTATAACCTAACACTGTTTTACACTTTTCCACAACTTTATCTCTGACCTGTCTGGTATGTTCCTTAATTATCTAACAAACCTCTGAGAACTTCACAGAACAGCTGTAGTGGTACTGATGTGGACACAGGACACTGTATTAGAGTACAGGGAGCTGAATACAAATGCATGCCTTACTTTTCAGATTTTATTTATTAAATATTTTGAAAACCATGTATCATTTTCTTTTCACTTCACACATACTTGTCTATCACATAAAATTGTGATAAAATACATTTAAGGTTGTAGTTGTAACATGAAAAAATGTGGAAAACTACAAGGGGTATGAATATTTTTGCAAGGCACTGTAGCTAATCAATTCATAACATAAGAAATGTTAAAAATATTTTTCATGAATATCTTGGCAAAGCAATCTAAATATTTCCTGGTAGTCCTACGACCATGTCCAAAGAAACGTTCAAAAAGTTTTCATATTGAATGTTTCCTGGTGGTCCTATTAACATCTTATAAGAATGTTCCTGTAACATTTTGGTGACCCTACAAAGAATGTCCAAAACACATTAGCAGTGTTGGTTAGGGGAACATCCTCTTAGTGTTTTTTATTAGCTGGGATCAACCCAGCACATGATACTCTTCTTCTCTCTTTTGCAGTATAAATATCTTCATCTTTTGATCTTGCTAACTGCTGCTTGCTGTTCATTAGCATACGTCAGCTTCGGTGTGGCTCAGTAATCTGTTACAGGCATGCCAGCATGGTGTAAAGAAAGCGAGAGAGAGGAGGGAATGCAAATTTAGCCTTGACCCTCTGAATTTTTGCAGCATATTAGACCTCAGAAACGTCACTTAGATAAGTGCCACATGTAGCCCGTCTTGATGTGTCCTGATCTGTCTTTTACATGTGTGTGTTTCTGTGTACTGATTATGTTTTTATTATGAGAGGAAGTGTTTATTGTTCTTATAAGTCTCAGGGTGATTATTATGTCAGGCTTTTTGCTGCAGTCCCTCCTGTCATAAGCCAGCGCTAAATCCACACTGATCGGCCCAGTACATCCACACACACTCTCATCTTAACATAGTGCTCATCTTATCCACTGTTGCTCTCATCCTCACACACACACGCACACACACACACACACACACACACACACACACACACACACACACACACACACACACACAC
>JAVSBU010000070.1:787388-802436 GCA_033118015.1 Loricariichthys derbyi | reverse complement strand
TATATACACACACACACACACACACACACATATATATATAATGCACATCCACAGTATTGGGAAACAGTTCTGGGAAGGCACTTTCTGTTAGGTCTTAGTCCTTGGTATAACTATAAGCAGTTCACTTTGTAAATGCTTGCACAGTGTGAAAGTAGTTATAAGATTTTTTTTCACTTCCCGTTTAGGTTTGGCCGGGGTGGGGGTGGGTGGTGATGGTGGTCAGTTACTGTGCTGGACTTGCTTGCTGAGGTGTTTGTGTCATGTCCTGAGAGGTGTTTTTATTTTCTGTTTCTCTTGTCTGGTGATTCTAATTGTTTAACAGTGATGTGGTTTGATATTAATTACTCTATGTTCTTTTTACTTACACAACTAATTTAATTACCTATATTGTACACATTTTCCAGTAAATATGTTTGAATAAACAATAAATAAAATTTATTTTCTTTTCTCCCACTGCCTGCAGTATAGGTAATTTCCGTCTTGAGCTAGTAGTTTGTTGTTGAGATAACTGCTTTTGTTTTGTCTTATTTGTTCAATATGATCTTGTCTAATGTCTATGTAGATTATGAAATGATTCCACATAGCTCACACTTCCTCTGCCTTGGTAGTCTGCACACTCTTCATTAATGGCACTATTTACACACTGTACACACATTTTCAGAGTGCAGAGTTCAAGCCTTTGTATCCTAAACTCCATTAGTTCTGTCTACATCCATGCCTTTTCTCTGGCCTGTAAATCCCTTTCAGTCAAAATGTTTGATCTTCTCTCTCTTTCAAGCACAAATTGGAAGTGTCATTTTCACTGAAAGTTCTTAGTGCCAAAAATTACAGTATCTCTCAAAAGATATTTAGAACATAAAGGATAAACTGCCTCAAGTGACAAAAGGGACAAAGCTAAGCTTGAACTATAAAACAAAGTTGAACAAGCAACATGAGAGCTGCATATTATTATTAAAGCAGTACTTGCTAAAATTTAAAATGGCTTACCAGATTCTCCAGGGTCTTCTTTCATGTTTGGGTTCTCTGAAACGTTTCACTGTGGATGTGGGAGGCAGCCAGAAGTGTTTAAATAATGCATTAGGACAGATAAGTAACTTTAATAAAAACAGTTACTGCACTCGAGATTTCAATTTCAAGTTCACTTTATTTATATAGCTCTTTTGCAACAGAAAAGTGTACCCAAAGTGCTTCCCAATAAACATAACATATATTTTGGACCATATGGCACACCTAAAATCTACTTATTTAATCAAAAATTGACAGTTCACCTTATAATCTGGTGTGCCTCATGTATGAATTCTGGTTGCACTTACTGACCGAATTTATGTGGTACATGGTGCTCAAAAATCTGTCAAAATGTTTTAGATTGGCTTCGGTAAGCAACGAAGCCAAAGCGTTTGATGGATTGTTTGGAGCATTATGGCTACCGTAGTCAAGGGCCTCCCTGAGTAATACATAATGTACTTCAACATAATATTACGGTGTGTTTGTTAGAACCCCAAAATGGCACCTGTTAAGAGAAATGCTTACGAAGCAGATTTCAAACTCAAGGCTATCAGCTATGCAGTATACATGGGAATAGAGCAGCTGAGAGAGAATTCAACATTAACAAATCAATGGTGCAGAAGTGGAGAAGCAAGATGATGATCTGTGCCAAATAAAAAAAGATCAGAGTTACCGCAGTCACGCTATCTGCACTTGGAGAAATCTTAGTCACGCGATTTTCATGAAGGGCGGAATCATCACTAAATAGCTATGTAACAGCAATGAGACCGACTCTGATAATGACGAGAGAGAACCGGACATGCTTGATGCTGAAATCGCCCAACTGTTTATCTCAGACACTGAGGATGAAGAATTTGATGGATTTGTGGAAGAGGAATGAACTGAAAAAGTGAGTGTATTGATTTGTATTTTATTTTACAGCTGAACAATGTTGAGAGTTATTGTGAATGAGTTGAATAAGGTTTGACTTATCTGACTGTTTAGTTTGAATGCGCTTTACAATCCGATACACCTTTTGTATGGAATTAGACCCATTTGTTGATACTGTGCTTTATTATCCAGTGCGCTTTATAGTCCAGAAAATACGGTACAAGTAAAACGAATACAATAAAACATCATCTAAACAACCAAACCAAGATTTGACTGAATAAACATTACAATATAATGTTTCAATTAGACTTTTTAGTTATTATGCAAATCGACCATCTCAAAGTCAACACTGCGAGCTGATTGCCATGAAGTCAGTCCATGCTAGAGAACAATTCCATGGGGACATTTTTGTCTCTGCTACAGCAGCGAGAATGAACCACGCAGAGCTGCTAGTCAGACTGTGACTGACATCAAATAAAGCTCTCAGTGTACGTTTAATACTGGTTACAGACACACTTCTGTTTCCAAGAGGAATAAAAGCACTTCCCAAAAGATAAGCAAGTTCCACAATGTTAACTGCATGTGTCAAACAAGTCAATTTGGAATAGGGCCATGGCAAACGCCAATACTGGAATGGCATTTAGTGAGAAGCAGCACTACAGGATCTACATGTGTTATAATGTGCAGATAAACTAAAAGTGAAAAAAATTATTTGGGACATTATAGTCTCATTTTAATTCACTAGCGAAAACTGTAATACATTTTGACAAAGTCTTTGTAAATGTTTATTTACCATATTTTCCGGACTATAAAGCGCACCGGATTATAAAGTGCAGTATCAATGAATGGATCTAATTCCATACATAAGGCACACCAGATTATAAGGTGCATTCAGTGAAACAAAACAGTCAAATAAGTCAAACTTTATTCAACTCATTCACAATAACGCTCAACATTGTTCATAGTTGTAAGATAAAATAGAAAAACAAAATAAAACAATAAACTCAGTACATTTCTCCACCATAAATCCATTAAATCGATCATCCTCAGTGTCTGAGGTAAATAGTTGAGCGATTTCAGCACCAAGCATGTCCAAATCTCTCTCGTCATTACCTGAGTCTTCGCTGTTTAGTGATGATTCAGCCCTTATTGAAAGTTTGACTAGAGTCAAATAGAGACTGTAGGGACGCTTCTACCTGCTATTCTCTGTTCAATAAATTTCTCCAACTGTGTCCATCGCGGTTTGTTCTCTCTGAAACTCTGTTTGGTCTTAATTTAAATTTCTGTAGAGTATAAAGCTCCAGCAAACGATTCTCCATTACCTTTCTGTAGTATCTGGTTGTAGCCCGGTACTGTAAAGCTCTGTGTAGACGTGCATTGAAACTCACAGTGTAGATAGCATTTAGTCTTCTCTGTTTAGTCTTGGTTTTTGGCATACATCACCATGCTTTCTCCACTCCTACACCATTGATTCATTAATGTTGAAATTTCTTGAAGCTGCTCTATTTCCATATTCTATTGTGTACCTTATAGCCTTGAGTTTGATATGCTTCAGAAGCATATCTCTTAACAGGCGTCATTTTGAGTTCATAACAATCATACAAATCCATACAAATCACATCATACAAATACCAGTATTTTATAGTACATTACGTATTACTCAGTGAGGCCCCTGACTATGGTTACCGTAATGCTCCTAGAATCCGTCAAGCGCTCTGGCTTCGTTGCTTACAAAAGCCATTCTAAAACACTTTCACTAATTTTTCAGCACCGTGTACCTCATAAAATCAGTCAGTAATCACAACCAGAATCCATACATAAGGCACATAAGGAGAAATGTCGATTTTTGACCAAATTAAATGATTTTAAGTGCACCTTATAGTCCTAAAAATATGGTAGTCCTCATCTCATTTTCTTTGTGGAACAATAACTCAATGAATATGTTTCATCATGGTTTTCATTAAAGGAATCAACACTGTTTCAAACAATCCATTACCTTTTAACTGCATTTGTTTCTCTCACATACAAATAATATAGTCTAAACTATATACAGTGGTGCTTGAAAGTTTGTGAAACCTTCAGAATTTTCTATATTTCTGCACAAATATGATTTAAAACAACACCCAATTTTCACACAAGTCCTAAAAGTAGATAAAGAAAACCTATTTAAACAAATTACACACAAACATTATACTTGCTTATATACTTATTGAGGAAAATGATCCAATATTACACAATAATGAGTGGCAAAAGTATTTGAACGTTTGCTTTCAATATCTGGTGTCACCTCCCATATGCAGAAATAACTGCAACTAAACATTTCCGGTAACTGTTGATCAGTCCTTCACACCGGCTTGGAGGAATTTTATCCTATTCCTTTGTATAGAACAGCATCAACTCTGGGATGTAGATGGGTTTCCTCACATTAACTGCTCGCTTCAGGTCGTTCCATAACATTTTAATAGGATTAAGGTTAGGACTTTTGGCCATCCCAAAACATTAACTTTATTCTTCTTTAACCATTCTTTGGTTGAATTTCCTTCATTTGTACACAATCTGTCTGACTGTGGATTGGTGGAATCCAAACTCTTAAGAGATGGTTTCGTAACCTTTTCCAGCCTGATGAGCATCGTCAACTCTTTTTTCTGAGGTTCTCGGAAATCTCCTTTGTTTGTGCCCTGATACACTTCTACAAGCGTGTGTTGTGAAGAGAAGACTTTGATAGATCCCTGTTCTTTAAATAAAACAGGCTGCCTACTCACACCTGATTGAAAACACCAAACTAATTTCACTTGCAAATTAATTGCTAATCCCATAGTTTCACAATCTTTTGCTACTCAATAATATGCAATATTGACTCAGTTTCCTCAATAAATAAATGACCAAGTATAATATTTTTGTCTCACTTGTTTAACTAGGTTCTCTTTATTTACTTTTAGGACTTGTGTGAAAAACTGTTGATGTTTTATGTCATATTTATTGAGAAATATAGAAAAATCTAATGGTTTCACTAACTTTAAGCACCACTGTAGTCTACTCTCTGATTAGAAAGCCTTAAAGTTTATTAAAGTATCAAAAAAATCAAGCAGGAGTTAAGGGGTTAAATCCTCTATCAACTTAACTTTCATTCAATGTGTTTTAGCACCATGAGGTATGACAGCAGAAAAACATCTACTGGTAGAAACTAGGGTAAAACAGAGCTCGAGTGGGTGGAGTGTTAACTTTGTTTACAAGCGATGTCCACAAGGTAGGAGAGACAATTTAAAAGCATAAAACTACTCACAAACAACCGAAGAACGACTTCTGCGTGGTTTTACGAAAGCCAACACTTTGCAGAAAAGCGTTATCAATAATGTATGCCTTCAGTGATTGTAGCTGGAGGTGGCAACATAAAACTATCTTAATATGATTAATCATGTTAAGCAGTATTAGGAACGCCCTATAGAGCTGTCAAACCCGGCGAGTGTTAACAACAAAATAAGCACAAAATCTCCTTGTGTTCAGAAAGGTGTGGCTGAAATGCTAAGCTCAGTTCTCTACTGTCCTTACCTGACACTAATCTTATTTCAGGTAAAATATTTTGGTATTTTTCCTTTTTTTCAGTGGTCCACAATCTAGTTCATTTACTTAATCTGTACTTAATAGACATTTTATTTACAGTGGGAAAGCACATTAAAAGAAAAGCTAAATGAAAACCAGCCTTAGCAACTAAACACATGAAAACAAGACTGCGGCAGGTTAAAGAGGAGTACCGTATTTTCCGCACTATAAAGTGCACCGGATTATAAAGTGCAGTATCAATTAATGGATCCAACTTAAGTCAAACTTTGTTCAACTCATTCACATTAAACATTGTTCAGTTGTAAGTTAAAATACAAAAAAATAAATACACTCACTTTTTCAGTTCATTCCTCCTCCATAAATCCATTAAATCCAACATTCTCAGTGTCTGAGGTAAACAGTGGAGCGATTTCAGCATCAATGCATGTCCGTATCTGGATCTGCATGTTTCACCATGCCTGGATCTGTCTCGTTATTATCTGAGTCTCATTGCTGCTACTTAGCTGTTTGGTGATGATTCAGTCCTTCGTGAAAGTTTGAAAAGAGAGTGTAGAGATGCTTCTACCTGCTGTTCTCTGTTCAATAATGTCCTCTAACTATGGCCATCGCGTTTTGTTCCCTCAAACTGTGTTTGGTCTTAATTTCAATCTGTGGAGTAAAAACCTCCAGCAAACCACTCCACTTCCACACCATTGATTAATTAATGTTGAAATTTCTCACAGATGCTCGACTTCCATGTTCTGTATGTATCTTATAGCCTATGTCAATGTTCTATTGTGTACTTTATAGCCGTGAGTTTGAAATCCAGGTCATAAGCATGTCTCTTAATGAGCACCATTTTGAGTTCATAACAAACACCCTGACTATGGTTACCTTAATGCTCCTAAAATCCAAAAAAAGCGCTTACCAAAATCACTCTAAAACATTTGGACAGATTTTTGAGCACTGTTTACCCCACAAAATCGGTCAGTAAACACAACCAGAATCCATACATAAGGCCACCAGATTATAAGGCAAACTGTCAATTTTTTATTAAATTAAAGGATTTTAAGTGCGCTTTATAGTGCGGAAAATACATTATGTATGTAGTGAGAACAACTGGCTCAAAGTGATATTCAGAGGTGAATAAAAAATATTTTGGCCAAATAGATGGCTTGCAACTTTTGTTGCCATTCTAACAAACTTTGAATATGTCTGCCTGAAAAGAATTGTAGCCATAGATAAATAAATGCCAGAGAAGGAGCAACAACCACTAATTGAACTAACTACGATCTCATATATTTTCCTCTATTTAATCTATAATAAATATGCTAAAATGAATAAATTTGCTTGAGATATGATTGTATGATGCTGAAACATTTAGCTATTAGACAAATTTAGCTTGATGTCATTTCTGTTCTTTATTTCTTGCTATGAAGCTTAAAAAAAGCAGTGTGAACATCCTCCAAGTGCAGAGATTCCATAATGTTTTCCAAAGAACGTACATAAACACAGAGAAAACACAACTTACACATGAGTGTGCTGAAGGCCATCACTCCGAGAAGACCTTGCAGGAAGATGCCGAACGAGTCCATCAAGTCTCCGTTAGCACATCCTTTAATGTCCGAGTCTGATGGAGACGAATTGGAGGAATGCATTGGTCCTGGTGCTGCCACCTCCATCGATCTGGCGAGTAAATTTCCCTCGTTGGGCCGCGACAGTAACGCAGCACTCAATCCGGGATTTTCCATGTTCACTTCCAAAAACCGACGTCAAATCTCAGGGGAGCCACTTGGAAAGTGCACAGATTGGATCAATATGGAGATGCTGCTTATTGGAGACTAAGGTCTAATGCATCTTCCTTCCACATTCTGCTAAGTATTTTAGTACCATAAGGTAAAGGGATGGTGGGGGCACCTACAGAATGTGGCACTAACACGTGCTACTGGTAGAAGAACATGGTGTGGACCATCCAGTCAACCTTCAGTATTATGTACCGCCATAATTCAATAGAACACAGCTATGTGCAAAATGTGCACTGTACAGAAAGGAGATTGGTACTCCGACTTGCTTTGTGTGGGACTGTGGTAGCCTAGCGGTTCAGGTGCTGGATGATGGAAGACAAGGTACAGGGTTCAAATCCCACCTCTGCCAGGCTCCCACTCTTTGCTCCTTGAGCAAGGCCTTTCTCACATCTAAGCAATTGTGGGTTATTGTATCAATAACTGGTTCACTTCAAGGTGAACCAGTTAGCAGATCTTGGTCTTATTTTCAGTACTACAGGTCAGATTTGAAAGATAAACCGTTTACTGTACAGCTTAGACCATTCTGGAAAGACTTACCTACACTATTAGCTCAGAGTTTGGTCCAGACTGAGTGTGCATTTAAGGAACACCATCATCATGACCATGAAAGCCATTAGCATTTAGCAAAGGCGACTTATCTGGTTATGTACTTAGCAATACGAATTAACCGACTCAACTGGTCAAACTGCATCATTATACATAAACACACCGTTGACTCACAAACCTGCTCCTACCTCTTAATAAGTGAACCTAGACAGCGTTAATAAGAGGCTTCACATCCCACAAACACAACGAATAAGCTAGCAAGGTTCAACCAAACAACGTTACTTCACATAAACATCTCATGTCGTTGCATTAAACTATAACAAACACGTTTATTGTGCCAAATTGTTGACGAAAACACGATTAATAAAAACTAGCATAAACTGTTAACTAGCTACTCCGGCTAGCTGTCATCTCCCAGCATTTCAAACATCTGGAAGGTCCATAAGCTAATGTTAATAAATTAGGACGCTCTAACATTTATCCAATAAACAATATAAGGATATAATATTTCCCAAATTATGCCACAAAGACCCCAATTTTCGCCAGTCTCCAAACTATCAAATAACGACTTCACATCTCTCACCGACTGCGATGACATCCTAATCAACTTCCCTTCACCGCCAGTGAATCGATTCTTCGAATCCTTGTATCCGAAACTTGAGTCAATTCCAAGTGAATTTATTTTTGAATTTATATTAATTTTGAATTTTTATTTTAATTATTGAATTTTGAATAATAATATGCTCCTACAAATAGTTAGTAAATACGCAGTGTTTAATTATTATAAATAGCTTCTCGTATTCAGATTTTATTTTGGTACTGTAATTTAAACTGATTTGTAGCTCGGACTCGATTCGGAATCAGTGTCGACTACAAGCTTGGTAGAATCGAACAGTCCCATTGCTATGACGCGCTCGCTGAGAATGTGTGCAGGCATGCTGGGAAATGTAGTGATTTCACTAAACAGGGCGTTATTCACAGTACAGGAATGCGCCGTTTAACGACCATCGTTCAACGTTCGTTAGTTTTAACAGAGATCTTAATTATAACAAATTATAATTGAAAATAAAAAACATGCCTTTTGAATACAGAAGTTGCACAGCTGGTCAAATAAAAAAAATAAAGTATTAAAAAAGTATTTTTGAAGGGTTGCATTTTTTTAGTGTTGCTGCCTCACAGATCTAAGATCTCTGGTTCGAAACTGACTCTGGGATCACCTGTGTGGAGTTTGTATGTTCTCCCCATGTCCAAGTGTTGTTCCAAAGATGTATATTAGGTTAATTGATGTTTCCAAAGTACCCTTAATATGTGTATGGATGTGCCCTACAATCAATTGGTACCCTGTCTAAGGTTGTTCCTCCCTTGCACCTGTGTCACCGGCTAGGTGCTGGTTCTCCTGTGCCCTTGATGTGGATAAGACAATGAATGAACGTGCATTTTCACCACCTTAAATATTATTTTTCATACTTTCATGTTTTTTTTCCCCAATTTTTTAAAAATTTCATTCATCCTCATGTATACTGCTTTAGATTGCATTAACAACATGCCCAAGTAGGAACTGTGTGTTGTACAGTGACACTTTTAGGACTGTATAGTGCATACTGCTACACATGCCAAAAGAGAGAGTCCATTCCAGTTTAGTTTATTTTCACTTAAATAACTTTCACAAACATGTACATTTAAAGGTAAAATTAACATTAATTCAAATATAGACTACACTGGAAATAAACCAAAAAAAAAGTAAAAAAAACCAAACAAACAAACAAAAAACCCTCACGTTATGCTTTCAACAGGAACAAGAACAAGAAGAAATGGATGATAAACCAAAATTAGGTTTACATTTGTATTGAAAGCACTCTACATCCAGTCCATGGGAGCGACACAACGTTCATGGGCAGACAAAGTTTATTCTTTCAAACCCTGGAAACCTGTGTGCTTGAATCCTAACCATGACGAGAATCACTAACATCATCTACTATGTTACATCATTTATATTCAGCAACTACTTAAACAGAGCAGTTAAACAGAGTAAACAGTGCTTTTAGCATCTATACAAAACCCCATCACTGCAAAATGAAACAAGCCTGAAAAATAACCTCCTGTTTTTATTACAGTGCAATCCTCAAACGCTGTAGAAAAGCAAACAGGAAGTAGGACCTTTTGTCCTACTAAAGGGAATTTGATATTTACATTTATATACAGGAGAGCTTTATGTACACGTTGCATACCACTTACAGTACATGAGCAATTGGTCTTTGTGCTTACAATTCTTGCATTGTCAAACGCTCTACAGTTATTAAAGGTTTAAAAAAGGAGTTCTGGGTAATCCTTATACTGAACCAGACATTCTAGTATGGTATAGGACAGGGTCCATTGATTTATCTTCTTTTCAGGATACAAATTCCCCTTCAGTAGCATCATACAAACTAAAGAAAAAAGCATTGCAGCAACCTAAAAAGAAACTGACACAATGAGAAATAAGATAATCCCCCTCCCACAAAACACTCTCAGCTGGCAAACTGCTGGTAAAAAGCCAGTTTGACCCTCTCGATGTGATGGCACAGTTTAATAGCGGGACCGAGTTTCAGGTCCATGCACTCCTGCACCGTGGGCAGGTTTAGCAGCAGAAGAGCCTGGCCATCAATCTCCTGAAGGACAAGGAAACAAACAAAAAAAAGACACTGATATGAATATTTCAACATCACTGCTGTACCAGGAGTAATAATTGAGGACATTGGAATCATTGTGATTTCCACAAGAACTACACAGAGCCTTAAATGCTAGCTGATTTGATATGTTGCAAATTAGATATATAGAGAGTGTAACTGCAGTACAGGTAGTCCCCCAATATACGATGGGGAAAAGCTCCCTCAAATCAAACGCAAGTTGAATTTATCGTAAATTGAAGAGTTTATTATATGATGTATTTATCACAGCAAAGCATTCCTTACAGACTCAACACTCGATTTCAGATGTGAAATGTACCCTTATTTTATAAATATGTCATGTAGTTTATTGAACAATGTACTGAAAGTGAAAAACGAAATGATTATTGCATGACCACAGCTTTTCCTCACCACATTTCCTACCGCTCATCATTGCCACCACACGACTCCCTATATCACGCAGCCGCGACGTCCTCATCAGAGTGCGGGAAGAGTACTGTGTACTGTATACTGTACCGTTTACTGTGTGATCGAGCCCTGGCTATTGGCTAGCCTGGCACTGGATCCCTTTGATCCTAAGTTGCATATCCTTATGTTGAAATAAGGGCAGAGCCAGGGGGTTCATGATCGATGAGACTTGTGGTGATCTAGGATCTTGGGTTCCGTCTCCCTGTCTCTCTTATGCAACCACATAAGTTTGTCAGTTGCTGGGGAGATGGGTTGTTGATGTCTCATGTGATCCCTCTTGGCTGTGTTTCCCTCTGGTTCTTCACTTTAAAAACCTTTAATCTATGCTGCCATAGTTTCTGCTGCCGGAGTCTCATGCTGCACTTAATGGTACAACATTTTTATTTTTGTCAATAGATTTCGTACATTTAAAAATAACTAACTACATTTCCTCTTTTCTCTCTGAGCCAGTGTTCCAGTGGCCGGTGCAGCACGTGCTGTGGTATTTGTCCTTCCTTGTCTTGAACTGAGATGTTCTTCTGCCTCGTCTCCACCCAAGCAGTTCTTAAACGCCAGCCCCACCAAGCTCAGACTGCTAAGAACAGTGACCCTCTCCCTCCTTCAGTCAAATGGGGAGGTCGTGTGCTGAGATTTTCCCGCTGGGGACGTAGGATTTAAGAACGGCTATATGTACTGATATACAGCAATTTATAATTTCCAGATGGTTTTTGTTTGTATGTTTTAAGATATTTCTGTAAACCTACTGTACCTTTAAGCCCAAGGTGGAAGGGTCCTTTTTTGTGTCTTGGTCCTCCCAAGGTTTCTTCCTATTAATGTTTAGGGAGTTTTTCCTTGCCACTGTTGCTCAAATTGGGAATAAGATAATTTGTAAAGCTGATTTGAGACAATGCTCCATTGTAAAAAGGGCTATACAAATAAATTTTTCTTTGACTTTGTAATGCATATCACTTGCCTGCAAAAATTCAAAATTCAGATTACTGTTTCTGCTGAATATGCATTTCTGAGTATTATCGATTTGCATAGTAAAGTCGAAATAACGCAAGTCTGGCAATCGTAAAAGGGAGTGCCTGTCCTGCAGACATGCTATAGTGTAGAATAATAAATTATAACAGTAAATAAAAATCTGTCTTCTAACTCTGAAGGTTATGACCATAAACAGACTCAAAACAAAAAAAAAAAACTAATAAAGCGCTATAATTACCACATTGTACTTATTAATTATTGCAGATTTCAAGGTTAATTGCTTATTTATGTACTGTTGGTATATAATATTGTTTTGTTGCACTCTTAACACCGAGTGTTTTGCCTCTTTTGCCCAGCTAGTCATCTCAACAGCCAATCAATGCTGTAGATCCACGAGTAGAGGCGGGAGTTAAGAGTTTTCGTTGTTAATATGAAAAGACTATAGGACTATGGTAATATCTTGTCGATGTCTATTTCAGTCAACGCTCTGTATAACAGAACATAATGTGTTTTTTTTTAAATACCACATACCTGTACAGGAATGCAAAAAGAACAATAGCATAGTCTCAGCACAATGGGATCTAATAAGGGTGCAATGTTTAATTGTTTATTCATTTCATCAGTGTGAATCAACGGCATTAATTAAGAGGAACCTATGAGACTATCAGCCATGAAGGGATCAATACATATTATGACAACCTCATTTTGAACTCTGTGGTATGGCACATAGGAACAAGTCATTAGTCTTTATTATTCAGATTTCATGGTGTGTAATGTGATCACCTGGTCCATGAAGATGCGTGCCAGTGGAGCACAGTCTGTGGTCCTGATGAAACGCACAACATCGGTAACGCTCCATTCTAAGGGACTGCTGTCCAAGCACAGCTTCTGAGGTGCTTCAGTGAAAGGACTCTGCAAGAGTGCACACGGAATAATCGGTGTTATTTTTGTGCAAAGCAAATTTACAGAGAGCTCAGTTCGACTCCTGCCACTTTTAGCCCTGATTGTTCACACCACAACTCTTAGAACTGAGACGCAGCTGTGTTATGAATTATGGGTGCACTCATCATGTTGTTGTTGTTTAGCTCTGCTGCAGTCAAAAAGCAAATAAAGAGATTGGAAAGTGTGATGTGAACTGTTCAAAAAACTGAAGAGGAGATGTGTATGGAGCAGGAATAATAGTCATTATAATAATTTGTATATCAAAACATTATATAGAGCTGAAAGATGTTATGAAGACGCTTAATAAAGAAACCTATAATAGGACCCAACAGTGCACAGACTTTGTTTTGATAAGAATAACTTGCGGTTATTATTTCAAAATATAAAAAAGATGTTTAAAATGAAAAACATGTAGGATAAACTCAGAGTCCACTGGAAATACTAAAACATTCCAAGTTAGATTCTTCACAGCCAGGACAGCTCACATTTGAACCACAACCACCATTCATAAAGATGGTATGAGTAAGTATTACTGACTGTTATAGGTACAAGTCTGCATGGTGATTACCTTGGGTGATGGAGATCTATTCTCGTCGTCAGAGTACGAAGGTGAGCGAGCTTTGCGGCGCCGCCGGGAGGGCCGGGGGGTTTCTGGGGGAGAGGGTGAGGGTGTTGGGGGCTGCGATTTCTTTTCGGAGTATTCGGAATCATCCATCAACTCGTCCTGTTCGGAGCCGCTGTCGTCGCTCAGAGAGTCTTCATCATCCAGATCTTCCTCCTCGCCACTTCCCTATAGAGAAAAACAAAAACTGTTACAAAAAGCCAAATTCACCTGCCGACAGCTCTTCATTTAATAGAGAATTATACCAAAATATCAAAATAAAACCAAACAATGCATCGTGATATGAGAAACTGGATTTTGGTGTATGGAATTCTCCTAGTTTTTGGGGCAATTTAACACACTTTTGCACCAGAGGAACTTTTCATAGTTCTTACAATTGTACCAATTCTCATGTGTTTGCACTGTAGTTCTTAGAATGGCAAGTATAGGGACATTTTAAGCTTCTACATCAAGGTAGGTCCAGATTGGGGCAGACGTATCTGTACGGTGATTGGTCCAGATGTAGTGACCAGAGATGGGGACTCAAGTCTGAGGCTCAAGTCGCACTTAAGTCAGTCAAAGAGTGACTTTAGACTCGACTTGGACCAGAGATTGAGGACTTGTGAACAATCTTTATTTCATTTGTTTTCATTTGTTCGCTGCATTATTACAGCAATGCATGTGCACATGGACACACACAACAAAATAGCACTGGCCATGCAATTTCTTTAATTTCCCTTTTCTTAATGTTTTATCAAGATTTCCCCATGTCTTTTTCACATAATCAACTTAAAAAAAAACAAAGACATGAGTGAAGATTATTGGAGGAAAAGGCCTTAATTAATGCAGGATCTACAACATCAAATTTCATCAGACACCTCAAAACGCACTTAAATAGGCAAGTCACTTGGTAATCACAGAAGTTGAACTTGGTGCATATGGACAGGTAACGTTAGCAAGCTGTCATACCAATGACGACTACAGTCAGATTACAAACGCATTGTTTACCACATGATGTTACAGTTTTATGAGGTTAACATTTTATTAGGTTTAAGGGGCTAGATGGATGTGTTAAGCAACAGAAGACAATTTCCTGTCAGAGACCCAGTGTGGCTTTCTTATGCATGTAGGCTACTCTTAATTGTTATCCAAAAATAGGCTACCATTGCTAAAGCATAACTTTACCTGATAAAATTCTAGCCAGGTGGTTAGTTCATATCAACATTTAGCTGCTCACTTTTTGGATATAAAGAAGATCGAAACATTGCGATGGTTTTGTAGAACTTGTTCATTCAGATCACTTCAGGATGGGTTTAACTAGTCATAATCAATGCTGTATGCTAATAGATGACAGTACATGCTTTAAATGAATAAGAAATAGCAACACAGTGTTACAGGCAGACCAGATGGAATTTATGCACTTCAAACATAAAAAACTTGACTTGGACTTGAGCTCTAAGACTCATTAACCTGACTTGAACTTGCAAAAAAATGAATTTTGAGCATCTTGCACTGTACTGATGCCAGTGTATAGTGAATGGTCCAGACACAAGTGCCTTATACCCCATTCTCACATAGCAGTATTTTGACCTGGGCTGTCATGGCAAGACCTTTTCCCGTGCTTACTTGAGTTTACTCTGAG
>JAVSBU010000070.1:681694-692024 GCA_033118015.1 Loricariichthys derbyi | reverse complement strand
TGGACATGCTTGCTGCTGAAATCGCTCAACTGTTTACCTCAGACACTGAGGATGATGGATTTAATGGATTTATGGAGTAGACTGAACTGAAAAAGTGAGTGTATTGTTTTTTGTTTTTTTTTTTTACTTTATCTTACAACTGAAAAATGTTTAGAGTTAATTGAATGAGTTAATTAAAGCTCGACTTAGTTGGATGTTTTGTTTCTCTGAATGCACCTTATAATCCACTGTGCCTTATATATGGAATTAGATCCATTCACCTTATAATATAATAAATATAAATATGGTACTATAAACTTGATGTGATCAATGTGACAAAATAGTTAACTTATTTGACTCCACTATGAATGAACTTTTAAATCCTCTTAAAAATGCTGGCAGGTTTGCCTGTGTTAGCTATAAAGCTAGCTAAACTTTCTTTAATTTGCTTAGGTGGCCATTGCTTGACTGTTTAGCAAGGATTATTACTATTTTATATTAGGCCTGAAATACTAGCTAACACTAGCTGTGGTGATTATGATAATGTATATTTCACTCAGATATCGTGTAACATAACTAGCTGGCTAACATTAGGTGTAAAGTCACTGATCACTGATACTGATTCTAAATAATTAACCAGACAAAATGATTTTTCCACAAACCACAGTCCTGTAGTTATTTTGCTTATCTCAGCGCTTTATAATGTACTTTTAGATTTATTCCAGTAATGTTTTCAAGCTGCCAAATGTCTGTTTCCAGTCTGTCTATTCATGGCTAATAATCCTGCCTAGTCCTACAGACGCGTCGTTAGTCGACTACTTTCATAATCTGGCCATCCCAAATAATCCTCCCTTCCCTTCTGAGCACTTTTAGTTTACACACCCTCTTCCACCTTCATTCAGAAGGCTGCTCACAGGCCCCAAACCCCCCAGGGTCAGGCTAATTAAAGCAACCCCGTGCCACTAGCCTGCATTGGTGGAAAAGGGTCAGCCCACTGGCCTCCTGCTCATGCAGTCATTGTCCATTAAGGGGACTAAATAAATCCAACAACACATTTTCACTTTCCTCCTCAGTTAGCTGGCTTAGGTATTACATCAGGGCCTGGGCAAATAAACAATACTAGTAACTTAATCCAGCCTCCGCTTGGGAGGCCATTCTAATTCTAATTCTGTGTTTCAAATAGAGCTTAAGGCCTGTGCTGCAGGCCAGTGCCCACTCACATCCAGTGGCCTACCGAGTGTCCACATTTTACATCTGAATGCAGGAACAAGGCTTAAGCCTCACCTGTGCTTAAGGGCTAGACACCAGCAACATATTGTTTATTTCTACATAATTGCATGATGTCATAACAGAGCAAAGAAGTGTTTCTGGTGAACCTGGTCAACATCTTTATAGTTAATAGGGACATAATCATACATATGTCCATACAGAATCTAGTTTCTCAGACTGCATAGGTTGCACAATAAGTCATAATTTCCAAATGAGGTTTGTTTAACACATTTATCACAAGAACAGACATGTGGCTGAGATTCTAATTCACCAGATTATTGCTGGTAAACTGCAAAGACCATCACCAATTAAACAAAAATAGATTTCAACTGCAATACAGTATTGTTTCCTATAGCTTAATGGACTTAACAGGAAGAAAAGAAGTTCTAATAAACATACCTGCACCCCCCACAGGGTTTCATGAATGGTCAATACCTAGTTGAAGCCACATTAATAAATGGGATTCACATGAAAGGCCAGCTGCAGAGTTTGAAGAGAAAATTGCAGTAAGCAATCACCCTATTAAAATCCGATTTTTCCTATTCAGCTGTTATTTGACGTTTAACTCGTCCCGCAGTTTTCGAGATATCAACATGGGACAAACACCGTAACGTGCAGAATTCTCGGGAGATGGTTGTTGTATACAGATAAGAAATCCAATGTAACATTCAAGCTAATAACGTGCGAAAAATTTCCCATTGACTTAATAGTACAGCCAACTTCAGAGGGCAGTAACTCTGTGAGTTTTTGAGCTATAAAAAAGAAAATCTTACAGGTATGCCCCCCCCCCCCCCCCCCCCCCCCCCCCCCCCCCCCCCCCGCTACCCTGACCTGCAATTCAAGTCAAGGAGTGACTGGTCACTCCATTCACTTTTTACCACTCCCAAAATATCCGCCCATAGGAAAACCATTCAGCACACTGATGATGTCAATGAGAGCTTAGCAGAGAGGCCCAGGAGTTCCCAGACAGGCCAGAGAGGACCATTTTTGCGCATTATTGCACGTCTGCGCTTTGTTGTGAATTTTTGCGTATTTCGTACGTTTTTGTTATTTTTTGCGCGTTTTTGCATGTTTTGCGCGTTTTGTCTGGTTTTGCAAGTTTTGGCATGTTTTTGTGCATTTTTATGCATTTTTGCATGTTATCATGCATTCTTTTGCACGTTTTTTGTGTATTTACGTATTTTCGCCGTGTGGATTTTATGTGTAATTGAGCATTTTTGCGCATTTTTGCTCAATTTTGCACGTTTTTGTTCGTCTTTGCATGTCATTGTGAATTTTTGCCCGTTTATGCGAATATTATATGCGTTTTTGTGTGTTTTCACATGTTTTTTGTATGTGATTGTGTGGTTTTGTATGTTTTGCCCGTTTTTGGGTGTTTTTGTGCGGTTTTGTGAGTTATGCCTGTTTTTGCTTGTTTTTGTGCGGTTTTGTGAGTTTTTGCGCATTTTTATGTTTTTGCATGTTTTCGCGCGTTTTTTGCATGTTTTTGTGCATATTTGCGTGTTTCGCACGTTTTGTCCATGTTTTTATGCGTAATTAAGCTTTTTTGCATCTTTTTGTGCATTTTTGTGTGTATTGCGAATTTATGCTCATTTTTGTGCATTTTTATGTGTTTTTGCATGTTTTTGCACGTGATTGAGTGTATTTGCCTGATTTCACACGTTTTTTTTGTACGTTTTGTGCAGTTTTGCATGCTTTGCCCGTTTTTGCACTGTTTTGTGCATTTTTGCGTATTTTTATGCGTTTTTGCGTGTTTTTTGGAGGTTTTTGTGCGTATTTGCATGTCTTTGTGCATTTTTTGCATGTTCTTATGCATAATTGTGTGTTTTTGAGCATTTTTGCACAATCATTGCACACTCGCATTTTCTGCAGGAAATGCACATCTCTAGTTTATTAAAATCTAGTTTATTTGAAAACCATGTATTATTTTTACACTTTACACACACTTGTTACTTTGTGTTTGTCTTCACATAAAATCCCAATAAAGTTTGTGGGTGTAAAATGAAAAAATGTGGAAAAGTTCAAGGGGTATGAATACTTTTGCAAGGCACTGTATATTATTCTCCTTATTCATGGTACATTTAAGTTATGGTGAATTTTTTGAAATGTGTCCCCATCGTACTGTATATTAGGGTCTACAACTCTATTAAAGCATATAATTGTTATACAGTGTGGATTTTCAGGGGTCTGGAATGAAATTGATTGTAACGTAAATTAAAAGAAATGGTACTCATCATTTTCAGCACTCAACCAGCCTTAAAGAACACATGAAGCACATAGGCTGGAACAAACATTTGATTCCAAATCAGAAAGGTGACATTGTCCCTCTCATGTGTCAGTAGGAGCTTGTCATGTTGGTGTGACATTAGAGGATGGCAGTCCACCTCTGGACAATAACACACGATGACACTAGTTTAGCCATGGACATTCAAGCCATAACTGAACTGACAATGATTGATAGATCTCTTTTCATTTATAGAACCTTTCTCCAGAAGTCTATGGTACTCAAGCTATTTACTGCTTGAGTTTTTCTTTTCAGAACAACCCCTTTATGAGCTGACACTGAAGATGATGGGGGACAAAGGCTTGACCCACAGGCGCTGACGGACTGAAGCTTCTGTGTGAGTGAGGGACAGAGGAAAGATTGAGAGAAAGACAAGAGTGACAGAGTAGCAGCATAGTGCTGTATTTCTTCACTGGCTTCTAAACTAATTCCCTCTTGAACCTGGGTTCACTATATATATTACTACATACACTACCGCTCAAAAGTTTGGGATCACTTGGCAATTTTCATGTTTTCCATGGAAACACACAGGAAATTAGTCTGAATAGGAAATATAGCAAATGAACAAGACATGCTGACATTGTTAGAGTTAGAAATGATTTTAAAGGAAACGATGAATGTGTATTTCAAATGATAATAGGCAAATAACGCAATAACAGGAAAGAAGGTAAAAGCAAATTCTTCATAAATAAATCTAAAAAACGTAATAAAAACAATATAATTAACTATTATGAATCATAAAAACAAATGAAAGTAGGGAAATAAATGTTATCACATGTGAATTATTTATCAATATTAAAATTGAGCTACAACATAAATAAAATAAAACTAGAGTCTCGAAAATGGCAAATTCATAATAATTTAATTAAGAATTTTTTTAATTGGCCAGCTTGATATGACACTGAGGTGGTGACAACAGTGTGAATGAGCAAGTAGTTATTTGCTAACATTCCACTGATTTCTTCCAGAAATGATCAGGTTGCAAACACACTGTTTAATTCATGGGGCGTCACTATTGACACAGTAATTACCAGCTGTTGAAAGGCGTTGAATGCACCCCTGCTCCAGCCAACCAGTTACAGTAATAAATCAACAACTGCACCGGCTGGAGAGAAATGACTGTAATTAAAACATCGGTTTATAGTTCAGCCAAAGCTGGAGTGATGCAGCAGCTCTGATGACGACGTGACACAGCTGGTTTAGATTATTACATAAAAATCAACTGGCCAAACAAAAATGTTCTTTAATACTGGAATACCATTTTAATTGCAGATTTGTATCATATGCAATATCAAAAAATGCAAAATCAAACAAAAGAAAAAATATTCAAACAAAAACAGATTTTATGACATGGCTTCATGCTGGACCTGTATGATTCAGGAAACTGTATTTATTATTATTATTATATTAAGCAACAGTTAATATAATATATTAACATATTAATAGATTAACCAAAAGTTTTTTATCACAAATAAATGTCAAGGCTGTGATTTGGCCAGACTAAAACTAATAACAAAATTCATTAAGAAATAATAATAGTTTGTTGTTAAGGTGAATCCATTATTTATATATGTTTGTGTGCATATAGTTTGTTGCTCCTTGGCAACATGTTAGTGGAGTGATACTATTTTTGAAAAAAATGTTGTAATTACAAATATCATCACAATGAGAACACTTTACCATTCAGACCTTTATCAGGTCAGAACAAACTGATGTTAAAAAAAGAAAAAGAAAGAATCGGGGGGAAAAGATAAACAAAATAAATCAACAAGGAGAGAAAGAAAAAAGTACATCATAAATAAGTACTAGAAATAAGAGAAAATAAAGGAAAAATTTAATAGTCACAAGGCCCATGAAAAAGAAAGAAAAACTAGATGTAGGGATGAAATTAAAAGACATACTAAAAAACAACACATAAAAAACCAAACACATTAGAAAGTTGTGCCTCTCTTGCACCCCCAGCCTAGCTTCTCTACTTTTTATATACTGTCTGAGCATTATATTCATTATTCTCAGATTAATTTACATCTAGATCTACATCGAGATTTAGATTGTCATCTAAATCAAAACCAGACCTCTTTCAGCGTATCACTATTTACCAGCCTCAGAAATCCTTATTCAGAATTTCTTCAGGAATTTACTAACTTTATTTCCTGCATATTACTTTCAACAGATAATGGCTCTAATTGTGTGTGATTTTAATATTCACTTTGAAAATGAGTTAGGCCCACTTAAAACTGCACCGTTGCCAGTCCCAAGCCCAGACGAGAAAAGAGGAGGGTTTGGTGTCAGGCTAATGACCCAGCTCTGAGAAAAAAAACAAAAACTTATTGCTATGGAAACAGCAAGTGGACACCAACAAACTCAACAAATTGGACGCAGAGAAGATGGTCACCTTCCTATGAAGCCACCCGGCTCTCCAATCCGATGCACTTTGACGCGAAAAAAATCACAAGGACTGGAACGTGGAATGTGAGGACCTTGTAACAGTTTGGCAGACTGACACATCTACTCAAGGACTTCGACCAATACAGGATAGACATTCTTTGAATCAGCGAAATGCAATAAACAGACAGCTGATGGCTGACTAGGGATGGCAAGACCATCATCTACTCAGGACATGGCACTGAGCTTCGAGACTCATTGGATGGAAGCCTATCAGTGACCATCACTACCCAATTCCAGACAAGGCTGTCGAAAATTACCACCATTCAAGTCTACGCCGCAATCGAAGAGGGCATTGACTAAGCCAAGGACAAACAACTCCAGGACGTCATGGATGAAACCTCCAACACAATCTTGTCCTACTGCTCAGCGATCTCAATACAAAGATTGGAGGCCGCTTGAAAGGTTTCGATCATGTGATTGGACCCTATGGCTCTTCTGATCGAACCAATGACAACAGCGATTGATTGGTTATGTGCATTGAGAACACAAGCGAATTCATATTAAAACATGGCGTTTCGCAATGGAGATGCTCAAAACTGGACGAGATTCAATTGCACGATTACTGAATGTGCAGAAGAGAGTATCGGATGAAGACGGGGATCGCACAAGAAGTGGTGGATTCAAGATAGGACATGGACCCTGATCAATGAATGAAGAAGGGCAAAGCAGTAGTGGGATCAAGCAATGATGAACCAAGAGTGATGGGAAGTGGGGAAGGCATATCAAGAATTGGATCGAAAAGTTAAGAGAGGCTGATGTCAAGACAAATAAGATTGGTTGGACCAGAAGAGCCAGGAGGTGCAGGAAGCAGCACAGAGGAGTGATACGAAGATGCTCTATCACATCATCCGCTACCAGACCAGAGCAAGGAGTGGACATGGATGATCGTCAAAGACAAAACCGGCAAACCACTGCTGACCAAAAAAGAGTAGAATGCATGATGGTTTAAACACTTCAAAGAACTGCCTTCACCGTTGACCCTCTGAACGTTGAACAAATCTTCATCGTTTGGATCATCATCAAGCAAAGTTTGGAATTCCAGCAACAGCTATCCGTCAACTTCATCGACTTTATGAAAGCTTTTGAGAGTGTTCACCAAGACTCACTCTGGAGTATTGCACAGGCGTATAGCAACCTCGGCAGTTTCGTCAACATTTTTTGTAGCCTCTACCTCAATTCAAGCTGTTATATTCGGAATGAGGAGGGCACCACGGACAATTTCACCATCGACTCTGGCATATGGCAGGGATATTTTCTTTCTCCCCTCCTATTCCTCTTAGCAGCTGACTTCATCATGAGGAAGGCCATGGATCACTATGGGTTCAGAATCCCATGGCAGGTGTCCCTTTGACTACCGACTATCCCCTTCGTTCTTGAATTTGCTGATGACATCGCCCTAATTGGTGCGACAAAGAAGAAATGATGATGAGTCTGGAATGCAAGGCAGCCAAAGTTGGCTGTACCTTAACCAGTAGACTACCACAGATTAACTGGCTCTTAAACATTGCCTGTTTCCCTCTGGCATGCCTCACCCTTTGGATCTCCTTCTTGTTTCAGTTCGCTTTATGGTATTTGTACTTTATTGTAATATTTCTGCATTTATCTCCGCATCCTGGCTACTTATGACAGAAATAAATAAAATTAAAGAAATGAAATCACTGCAAGAAGGAAAAAAGAAAGAAGATAGAAAGACATATAACTGTCAGAAACATAACTGTCTGAAAGAACACCAAAATAAAAATAAGAAAGAACAAAATAAAGTAAAATTAAAACAGAAAGGAAGAGAAAAGGGAAACAAATAATGTGGATTGAAAAGAAAACATGGAATAAAAAAAAAAGAAAGAAAATAAGCCCAAGACAATAAAAGCACCAAAAACAGAAAGAAAATTAAAGAAAGACACCTTGCATGCCAAAATTTACAATAAGAGAAAGCAATAGTAATGTAAAAAAATAAATAAATAAATAAAAATAGAGAAATAGTTGCAAGGAAAAGAGACATAAAAGAAAAGATAGATTATAAAGTAGTTTCAAGACAGACAAAAGGAAACAAAGGACAAATAAAAAACTACAACATGAAAGAATTAAAAGACAGGAAGAGAATTAAAGAAAGAAATGAAATAGCTGCAAAAAAGAAAAGAAAGCCTGAAACACTCTTTTGTTGAATAAAATTCAGACATCGAAAATACAATGTGTATAATAAATGAAATATTTTGTTACATTGGGTTTTTTTTTTTAAATGTGAATAATTTAGAGCAATTACATCCCTTGACTTATATATTGTGTGTATTTTAATATAATCATTCTTTGTTCTCATTAGGTTCATGTTTGTATGTGTGTGTGTTCATGTGTCCATATACTCACAGAACTGGGAGATTGGTGCATCAAGTTGTGGAGCTGTACCACCCTTAGCATTGAGTTTTTGGACCTGTGTTGGTGGGATGGGTTTGTGCGACTGGCCTGTGGCTCTGTACATTGCCTGAACCCACAGGATTCGATCCTGCTCATCATCGCTGGCGAAGATCACAGTGTCCCCTTCTTTCACGGCATTAAAGAAAGTCCTGCCCCCATCCAAACCTGCACCAAACACACACATTGATTTAACTGTTATCATACTGAGGTTTAACAGCAAGAGCACAGCAGAGAGACAACAGTCTCAGAGGTCACTATAAAAAACTGCTGATATTTCAGGAAACACATACTGTGTAATTTAAGCACTGTACTACCTGAGACAAAAATCAGGTCATAGTCATATTTAGGGCAGACTTTTTTTTATTTCTTGTTTGGTGGATTTCTGTGATGAAAACCTTAATACGGCGGTGGCAATTAAAAAAAAAAATCACTTTAGAATTTTTTTTTTTTTTTAAATTTTCAATTAGCGAACATCAGAAGACAAACCAATGTGCACTATATGGCTAAAAACATCGCATCAAATCACCTCAGCATCCAAGCAGGACACTGTATCATGCATTCAGAACAATATCAAAGCAAAAAAAAAATACAAATAAATGACCGCTAAAGCTACAGCAATTGTGAGAGATGCGTTTACTCACTTTTCTTGTGGCAGATGCGCATAATTTCTGTTGACGTTCATTATGTGGCGACTTTGAGCATGCGCAGTTCATCTCAGAGTCTCCAAAAGTCTCCAACAACACCACAAAAATTCGCTAGATTTGTCACTAGTCGCTTTTTAAAAAATAAAGTGGCTAGACCGTCTGAAAAGTCGCTAAATATAGCAGCAAAGTTGCTAAGTTGGCAACACTGGTGTAACGAGGAAGCTGCTTCAGTGTTTTTAAGCAGCCTTTTTCGTGGGGTCTTTAAGCAACCACGATTAGTGGGTTCTTACTGTCACCTAGCGTCGCGGTGCTGATGCACGTCTAATAGGGTTCAGTTTTATTTATGCCAGATGATCTTGCTGAACTGTCTGTTTAGTGCCCATTTGCTTCGTCTGTGCATGTGTTTGTGAAGATGAACACAGATTTTGGTACATTCTACGCATGCGTCAGTGATGACGATGGCACATAGTGATGGTGCGAGTTTTAAATTGCCGTTTTCAACTATGCAAGATTGGCGGCAATAACAAAGGAGAATTTTCAAATTTTTTTTTTTTTTCCAAACTGTGAAAAACCGCCAAATTAATTTAAAAAGTCTGGCCCTAGAATTAAAAAAACTAACACTTTATTTTGCAAAAGATTTAAAAGAAATTCTGAAAAAAGAAAAAGAAAAAAAAATTGGTGAAACTGTGAATTTATGTAAAAGAGTCTTCTTCTTCTACTTCTTCTTCTTCTTCTTCTTCTTCTTCTTCTTCTTACAGATTTTCCCTTTTCAGGGGTCACCACAGTGAGCCATCCTCCTCCATCTCACTCTGTCCTCTGCATCCTCTGTCCTCACACCAACTACCTCCATATCCCCTCTAACTACATCCATATATCTCCTCTTTGGCCTTCCTCTTCGTCTTTTTCCTGGTAACTGCGTTTCTAACATCCTTCTACCAATATACCCACTGTCCCTATGTAAAAGAGTATCAGACAGAAATGCTGAGCTTTATAAAAACAAAAAATAACAAAATTGTTCCTTTAAAAAAAAACACATTCTGCATTTTTTAAATGTAAAAGTAATTATGAAATTAACAAACACTGAAACAATGAAAGCAAGAAAACAAATTTAGAAATAAAAAAGAACCTTTAGAATGAGGAAGGAAAACAAAAAAGTTTGAAAAGAAAAATAAATAGATTTAGGAGAGCAAAAAAATAAGTAGCAAAAAAAAAAAAAAAAAAAAAGAAAAAAAAAAGAAAAAAAAAAGAAAAAAAAGTAATGAAGGGAAAAGGACGAAATGGATGAAAATTAAAAGAA
>JAVSBU010000070.1:666840-681594 GCA_033118015.1 Loricariichthys derbyi | reverse complement strand
TGTGTGTGTGTGTGTGTGTGTGTGTGTGTGTGTGTGTGTGTGTGTGTGTGTGTGTGTGTGTGTGTGTGGATGGTGGGCCTCATGTCCTCCCGAGGCTCGGTGCAGGGCCTTGGCTGTGTGCTGGGCTGATGCGGGGGGGCTTGTTGCAGTGCGTTGTGGTGTGGTTTGGGGTAGTCTTGTTTTGGCACAGTGGGTGCTTGATTTTGGTTTGGTCTTTGTGTGGGAGGGGGCATGCATGTTTTGGGTCACCTATTTGGGGTGCAGAATTCGGGGGGTGAGTGCTGTGTGTTCCACGTTCTGGGCATGGCCACGGGTGCTGATGCAGTCTGCTGCTGCATGTCTCTGGCTGTTCCTGGCATCTTGTTTCAGCGTGTGTCGCTGGGGGCTGGTGTGGGGCCGGTTGCTGGTGGCAGGGGGCGGTGCGGTGGGGGTGGAGGGAGGCTCCCTGGGTGGTCAGCTTGTGGCTTCTGTGTTGGCTCTGGGCTGGCTTGGAGGCACGTTTTGGTTGTGCCTGTGGGTCTTGGCTGGCGTGGCCCTGCAGCTGCATCTTATCGGCTTGCCGGTGTGGGTCGGCTCATGGAATTACCACTAGTGGATGAGTGTGTGCTTGTGCATATGTATGGCCTTGGTCTGGGGTCAGTGGGTGGTACAAGGGTAAGTTGGGTGGGCCAGGGAGGGACTGGGGATGGGGTGCCTAGTTTGGTCTCTGGGGCGGTGTTCCTACGGCCTTTCACCTTCAGTGGGAAGCCCTCTCATGGTAAACTAGAATATATGTATATTCATATATATGCCTACTTGGACATATACATATGCACACCTAGACAGGTGTGATCATATACACACATGCAGATATACAGACATACACCCAGTTGCATGCATGCATGTGCGCATACACACGCATACACATACATACGTATACAAATATGCAAAACTGTTCAGATTTCTGGCCCACGCATATGCGGTGCTGATATCGTTTTGCTGCTTTGATTTCTGTGCTTGTGTTCTGCTTTTGTCTTTCAGATGCAGCAGTTGGTGCCATGATACCCTTTGATAATGATGCAGCAGCTTTTTGGACAGACCCTGTTTATTCCTCTTTTGTTCTTTTGTTCTCTTTTCCTTATTTTTCTTTTTTCTTTTTCTTTTCCGTCCCCCCTCCACCTGTCGGTTCCGGGTTAGTTATGTAATGTTTGATTAAATAAATATATAAATTAATACAAAATGTTAAGTAACAAGAGGAACTTGTATTGAACTAATAACGTTCCACTTGGCAAAGCAAATGTGTCTGGTACAACACTGCACTCAGACTTATAATCTGCTTGCTAAGTGGCTGGGCACGACAGGTTAAAAAAACAAAAGAAGCTAAGTCATGCTTTTAGACTGCACTATTGTATTGCATTACTAGTTGGCTACCTAAATATCATTAGCTAGCTCAGGAAAAGAAAGACTAATTGTATTGTGCTGCTTTTATTAAGTACACTACGTGACATTACTACACCGATTAAGTCCTGAGTTTGATGTATAAGACCTGAAATTGTTTATTTCTACTTACTGCTGATTTCCTGAAGCAACACTACCCAATACGAGCACTACAATCAGCCAAGACAGGTCTTGTGTTAATGCCTAGGATTATTCACAGCTTACTCACGTCTACATTAAACACATACTGTCATTTTATTTTGAACCATACTGGACTTTATATTTGGGAGAGACCAACACTTTCACTATAGATCTGCTTTTGCGTGAACTGAACATGTCTGACCTGACCAGAGCAGGACAGCAAAGGAAACAAGCAGCAATTTTAATTACTCGCTAATATTTATTACCATTATTACCCCCTCATTTGCATGCCCACTGCCTGTGAGCATGTTTTTTGAGCACTAAGCACTCTTGGTGTCATGCTCACCTTTGTCTCCTTTGCCGAAAAATCTGATTTTTGAGACTTTGGTTCAGATATAAAAGGAACATTTTCATTCATATGATCGGTGACTCAGAAACTGCTGCATACTGGAACATGCACCACTTGCTACTACTGAAATTTATTTTCCTGCTAAAAATGTATACCATTACAACACTATTCAACAAATAAAATACTGACTTCATTAGGAAAGGAATATGAAATCTAATAAATAGTACAGTTTGTGCAACCTGTTACAACTGAATTCTTTAACTTGACCTCTACTGTAATAGTACATCTGTGAGTGTGAGTGTGTGTTAAGGCTGGCTGGTTCTGCTGGTGTTCATCTGTCTCTCAGTTCGCCTCTCCCCTGTTGCTATGGTGATTGAATAATTATCACCCAAATAGGGGAACTGGGCTTTATTTGTGGACTAATTGAGAAACGATCACGTGTACGGCACTTGACCGTGTCATGTTGTTCCCAGCCAATAAGAAAGCAGGATGGTGCATGCTGATGAATGGACATGTCTTGCTTTGTATATTTAAAATAATAATGTGGAAATTTCACCCATTTATCTCTTGTATAAATTTATACATTTCACAATGTGAAACTGGAAACACTGGATTTGAGTGAAATTGAGTTATTGCTTCTGTTCTTAACCGGGCCTTCGCATTCACTGAATCTAAATACAAAATAACATCTTTGGAATGTTATAGAACAAGAGATTCCAGCATACATTTTTAAACCTTAAATTCTGAAGGAACTGCACCATGCAATCATGTTAACATTCCAACATGTTGTGGAATTCCCATATTTAGGAGAGTGTTGATAATAAATAAGGGTTGATAGACAACGACCAAAAAGATTAACCAGTCCACTCTAATATTGAGTCGGACTGGCTTTGGCTTTGATTATGGCACACATTCACTGTGGCATCGTTTCCTCAAGCTTCAGTGTCACAACATTTGACAAGAGTGAATTAGTTTTTTCCCCAAGATCATGGGAGATTTGGACCACTGTGCAAAGTCTTCTCCAGCACATCCCAAAGATTCTCAGGCCAGGTCTGGATTCTTTGGTGGCCAATCGTTATGTGTAAATGATGTCTCATGCTCCCTGAACCACTCTTTCACAGTTTGAGCCTGATGAATTCTGGCATTGTCTTCTTGGAATATACCCATGCCACCAGGGAAAAAAGATCCATTAATGGAATAATCTGGTCGTTCATTATATTCAGGTATCAGCTGACCTCATTCTTTGAGCACATAATGTTGCTGAACCTAAACCTGACCAAGCAGCAGCCCCAGATCATAGCACTGCCCCCACAGGTGGTGACCTTTTTTTTGGCCTGGTAGTGTATATTCCTGTAGACAGTTATTCACGGAAGGGTGGCACAGGGACTCAGTAAGTTGCACTGTTGCCTCACAGGGAGAAGGTCCTGGGTTCAAACCCAGGTGGAGCAGCCTGGATCCTTTCTGTGTAGAGTCTCCATGTCCTCCCGTGTCTGTGCGTATTTACTCAGGGTGCTCCTGTTCCCTCCCACAGTCCAAAGGCATGCTTTAGATTAACTGATCATGCCAAAGTGGCCCTATCGTATGACTGCGTGTGCCCTACGATGGATTGGAACTCTGTCTGGGCTTATTCCTGTTTTGCACTTAGTGTAAGAAAGCAAATGTGATTGAGTTATTTGTGGAATAAGGAAATGGTTCCAGGAACTTTTTTGCTGTATGTATATTTAATACAAGCCATTGCACCTGGATTGAACCTCACTTTGGATCTCTACTCTGTTTCTCCATGTATTATTTTCCTTCTGCCCACTCATATTATCTACAGTGCTAACACAGCAAACCAGTATATAGATGCCTCCATCTCTGATTCAGTTTCATTTGTTGAACATCCTGTTCTACTTTATTTCTATTACTTTATAGCAAAAATCAGTAGGTAAAACTAGTGGGTGTTAGAATTCATCACTTCGACAAAATACAAAGCTGCTCCTCACCGTTTTTGGGGCTGCGTTTTTTTTTTTTTTTTTCTGGTAACAACCCAGATCCACCTTAATCTCTACAAATTCTCTACGAATGCTTCTATCCACAGAAAGGTAAGGTCAATGTAATGTCTTTAAAAGTCATTACAGGGAACTCAGTCATGCTCTAAAACTGATCCGATTACATTCTAAGCTCCGATTTCACCCTTGGTTTGTGAAATGAAGTCTGACCTGAGACCAAAAGTAATTCTATCTCATTCATAAATCAGAACAGGTTTCAAGGCTATGAAGGCATACTTCATTTCACAAGCTGAATGAGGACGTTGACTTTGCATAGCTTCTTAAACTACAGAGGAATCAACCGTTCAAAAATGTTGTAATAATGTACAACCTGTGATACTCGCCATCCCAATACTGTCAATCTGCCACTTAAGTACTATGCTTCATTGTAAACTTTGTTGCTTGATGCTGTAAATGTCTTGATCCCCAGTCTAAAAACCCTAATCTGTTAATTTTATGAGATTATTATTAATATACAAGTAGCTCCAAGAACTACTTTAGGGTGCCAGATAAAACCACTTACTTTGGTAGGCCAAGTATTGAATTAAGTTTTGGTCATATGCTGGTTGAGAACTCACCTGGCAGGCATTGTAGAGCAGCTGATGCTCGAACTTCTTGATGCCGAGGATCTGCTGGAACATTTCGTACAGCTGGTCCTTGCTGAGGATAAGCTCAGAGGCGGCGCTGGCTGTCATGCGCTGCTGGTGCTTGCGCAGGTCCTCCTCGCCACGATAGATGGTGTCAAACTTGGCCATCCAGGAACTGAGCACGGTCTCTTTGCTTAGGCCGTCGATCTCGGGCAAACTGCGCACTCGCTTCTCGATGTGCTTCTTGAAGACTTCGCGTGAGTCGTTGGCTGAGAAGCCACCGCTCTGGACCATACGAGACACGCGGTCGCTCTTCAGGAACACCTGATGACAGGGAAGGTTTTTTGTCAGTAGCAGGTTTGGGGTAAAACTACACACAAATTTAGAAGGTTGTGGAGTTTTGCCATCAGATCTCTCTAGACATTAAAGGGTTTATCCAATACTAAATAAAGTGTATCTGTATTTGAAGTACATGATAAATAAATATATATGAGCACTTCTAAAGACTTATATTCAGTAAATTAACACTAGTTTGCGCTAAATAAAGTTGGGTCATACGGGCACTGCAGGTCACGCCCATCTTTGTTGATTCTCCGTAATCATTGGCAAGTGAACTGGGTGTGACGTCATTGTCGGGTTAGTTTTTCTCGTCCACCATTTTCTTGCATTTATTTACGTGTTGAGGTCTCGGGTGATTTTTTTTTTGGCGTATTTTAGCACTTATTGTTTGATTTTGAATACGATTTTTATATAAATGTAAATTTTGGATGATGTGCAATGGGGAAAACCGTCTATTGTGCGGGCGGGTGCTCCAACAAGGCTGGAAAAGATGTTTCATTACATTGTTTCCCCAAAGAGAAACGTGAAAGCAAATCATGGGTTCAGGTCATTGTTCGTGCCGGTTCTGGGTGTTCAAGAAAGGACTGGAAAGGTCAGAAAAACCCCTCATTAAAATAGAGAAGGAATATCGTAGATGTGTCTCCATCGAAATACCATGCACCTCGTCTCAGAGCAGATGAAAGTGGAGTGTATTTTCGCTTGTTTTCAGGTATTTATGGCCTATTTTACCCAAATCAGATTGTAAAAAAAATATTATTTGAGCGTTTAAGAATATTTTTTTATTGTTTAAATGGATTTGATGGATAGATTATGGATATAGATTAATCCAGTCAGCGCTATTGGTTTAAAGATAACCTAACAAGCCTCATCTGCAAATGGCTGCAGGTTTTCATGAACATTCTGCTCTGGTCATCTCAGCTCAGGGAAATCAATAGGGGATAACAGACCACATAAATCATAAAATAGAACAATGCCACGAAATAAAAATTATACACTTTGTTTACCAATTTGAGTGGCCTATGTGATCCACTTCTTTGATTGGGATAACTGGGCAGCTCTAGATGCGTCCTGGACAGCCTTTTGCTCGATTTTTGGCTCGAATCTGTAGGGAAGTTTCTCTTCTTGTAAATATTCCAAGTCAAACTCAGAGCAAGATTCATCTGAAGACCTGTCGGTCATTTTTATGAGAGTCTGCCTGTGACGTCACGATAATCGGAAGTACTCGGAATTTTCCGTCATGTCACTCAGCTCACTCGGCTATCTCCGTAAATGTGTATGAACTAACATGATTTACAGAGTTTTTACTAACTTTTTTTTGTGATTTCGGTAGCATTCAACACAATATTAATTGTGGAACTTGATTCTGTTTTGTACAATGGAGAACTGGATAAACCCTTTAACGGTTGTTGGGCTCACCTTTCACTCGGAGGGCTAAAGCCCCATTTACACATAGACGGTTTAGTCGGCGGGTAGTACATATACCGAAGTTTGCGGTAGTTCTGGTTGTTTTCGCAGTGGAAAGGGGTGGAGCAAATTGGCCGGCATTTTGACCGCCATAAAACGCTGCTATTCTCAGCCAAATAAAGTGATGTTTTGATGCCGTAGCATCCAGCACACGTCAGGCAACAGGAATTAATACCCAGTTATCTCCCTTACAATTACATGTTAAGATACGGGTGAGAACGGCAGTGTTCTGCTGCTGCTGAAAAAGCCCTGTATACCATTTTACACAGGCAAGCAGATCCTGCATTACTACAGGATCATTTGCATATTTAGGCACCACCCCTAGAGTATCCAGTGTCATGGCTGCCTGCACACACTGTTCTGGAGTTGATAGCAGAGCTGTAAGGATTTCTTTGACCAAGAAAGCTTCGACATGGACATGCCCATGGACATTGATGAAGCTGAGGCCTTGCGTGAGACAACAGGCACCGTGCTGGAACTTTGTTGAGGTGAGGACTGCATGCAGCGCACTAGCGTTTTTATACTGACTGTTTTATACTAACCTGGAGGTGACGTATAGAACTGCGTACTGTCCACTAGCGCCGCCATTTTGATCACCTCTGTCGCTGGTTAAATTTCCATTGGGTACACCGGTAAGGGCTCTATACACCATTGATTAGGGATACAACGCCGGCCGCTGAATAACGGCGGTGTAAACTGTGACACTACAGGAAGGGAAAGGATGAAACGGCGATTAAAAAGTATCAAACGCCATTGTTCGCGTTGTCTCCATCGTCACTGGTCTTCTCCGGGAGCGCTCCTGGAATTATTCAACATGTTGAATAGTTTTTTTCCACGATTCCCGGTGAAGCCGGAACTAAGCCACGGCCCCTAGCGCCGGCGTGAACAACTGTGTTTAATCCCTAAGATGGCCCGGAGGAGCCAAAAACTCTTCCGGGACGCTTCCGGGAGCTCTTACCATCTATGTGTAAACGGGGGTTAAGATATGCTAAAGCTCACAAAGACAAAGATAATAATGGAATAAAGACGAGTGTAAAATAAATTATGAAAAAACCTGGGTTAGAATTATTTGGGTCCAAACATCAACAATATGTCTTATATAGTCATTATACCATTGCTAAAACAACAAATCTAATATGGCCTAATACTTTTGCCCAGTACTGTATGTTCCAGAAAAATTATTCCACAGTTTAGGTAATTTACATTATATCAAACATGACCTTATGAAATACTGAAAGAAATAAACCTGTGGCATTAATAATACAGAACAGCTATATCTCATCTTTTTCTATGTATGGTCATTTTAGCACTGGGTGAAACTACAGGCCACAAATTATAACAGTATGTAATTGCATGAACCACAAATGACAACAAACATGACAACCCCATTGAGTCATTGCCTTATTTGCTTAATCCTACTCAGGGTCGCAGGAAAGCTGGAGAGTATCTGGCAGCATAGGGCTCAAGGCAGGAACAACCCTAGACAGAGCACTAATCCGTTGTAGACAAACATGAGAAACTATGGTAGGAATTACACTGCTTGGAAAAAAGGTTGCAATTTGTACTTAAATAATTTAATACATAAAAGTCTATGCTTGGATAATTATCATTATCAGCTGCCAACAATTATTTTAACCCTAATTGATTCAATGAGCAGCTTCTCGTTTCTTACACAACCATATCCGAACTTGAATCCCATATCTATAGAGAAAATATTACTGCAGTTAATAAGGGTCGAAATATTGGCCTGAATCAAGCAAATAAAACATATAAGCAGATTTCCAAAATGACTGGAATTGTGACAACACATTACTAAAACCTGGAAGGATAGTGGTCAACCATCAACTTAGCAGAAGAAATGTGGTTGGATATTATTCTTGAATGACCTTCATAGGAGATCACTTATTAGTGCCTAATGTACCAGACTCTAGAATGTAATTATACAGAGTTGCTTCAACTCGTCAGGTCTAAGTCTCAGCAACATTATGTTAAAGTCAAGTTGAAATTTATTTCTATAACACTTTTTACAGTGGAACATTGTTCACCAATTTGTGAACTACTACATGAGCAAATAGTCCAACTGTTTAAGAACAACATTTCTCAACGTGCAATTGCAAGGAATTTAGGGATTTCATCATCTACAATCCATAATATCATCAAAAGATTCAGAGAATTTGGAAAAATCTCTGCAAGTAAGTGGCAAGGCCAAAAACTAAACACTAAATGATCGTGACCTTCAACCCCTCTCACAGCACTGCAATTAAAAACCAACATTATTCTGTACCAGATATTACCACATGGGTCCAGGAGCACTTCAGAAAACTATTGTCATTGAACACAGTTTGTCGGTCCATCTACAAATGCAAGTTAAAATTCTACCATGCAAAGCAAAAGCATATATCAAAACTCCCAGAAACGCCGCAAGCTTCTCTAGGCCCAAGCTCATCTGAGATGGACTGACGCAAAGTTGAAAGTGTCTTGTGGTCTGACAAGTCCACATTTCAAAAAGTTTCAAAAGCATGGATCTTGTGTCCTCAGGGCCAAAGAGGAAAAGGACTGTCCAAATTGTTATCAGTGCAAAGTTCAAAAGCCAGCATCTCTGATGGTATGGGGGTGTGTTAGTGCCCATGGCATGGGTAACTTGCACATCTGTGAAGGGACCATTAATGCTGAAAGGTAGATACAGGTTTTGGAGCAACATATGCTGCCATCCAAGCTTATTTCAGCAATGCCAAGCCACATTCGGCACGTGTTACAACAGCATGGCTTTGTAGTAAAAGAGTGTGGGTACTAGACTGGCCCGCCTGGAGTCCAGACATGTCTCCCACTGAAAATGTGTGACGCATTATGAAGTGCATAATATGACAATGGAGACCCTGGACTTTTGCAACCAAGAATGGGAAAGAATTACATCTACAATGCTTCAACAATGCATGTCCTCTGCTCCCAACTGCTTACTGAGTGTTGTTAAATGGAAAGGTGTTGTAAAACCGTGGTAAACATGCCCTGTCCCAACTTTTTTAGAATGTGTTGCAGGCATCAAATTCAAAAATAAGTGAGTATTTGCAAAAAACAATAAAGTTTATCCATTTCAACATTACATATGTTGTAGTGTATTGTAGTGTATTCGGGTTTAAAGGTATTTCCAAATCATTGTATTTTTTATTTATTTATGTTTGACACAATATTCCAACTTCATTGGATTTGGGGTGGTAGGATCTTGTGTCCTTGGAGGGAAAGTCCTGGTGGAATTACATTCTCAGTAGACTGGATGAGGGAGAGAGTTACTGTCCTCTGTAGTCCTAGTATGGTGGGGCTGGAGATGAAGAACAGCTTGGGTAGTGTTCCAGCTGGGCACTGGCACACGTGCTCAGAGAGAGAAGAGAACATGTAGTTTGGTACTGTTAAGAGCACAGAGTTTATTAACAGAAAAAGTTTGTACCACTAAGCATAGCTAAAAAGGTTTTGAAAAGGAAGAACCAGAGGGTAACACAGCCAAGAGGGATCACATGAGACATCAGCAACCCACCTCCCCAGCAATCAACAAACCTGTGTGATTGCATAAGAGAGGCAGGAAGACAGCATCTAACATCCCAGATCACCACAAGTCTCAGTAATCATGAACTCTCGGCTCTATTATTAATCTAACATAAGGATGCACAACTAAGGATCAAAGGCCAGGCCAGTTGGACAGCCCACCAGGCACTTCCAGCCAAAGGCCAAGGCATGATAAGACAGGTCGGCCAGACATGACCCCAAAGAAAAAAAATTTCAAACAAACAGTAGGAGTTTATTACAAAGTTGAGGGCCCATGTAGGAGAAAGCCTTAATCCCTGATGTAACTTTTTAAATTCTAGGAACTAAAAGAAGTCCTGTACCTTGCGAACAAAGTAGATGAGCTGGAGTATAAGACTACATAAGAGTTTGCAAAATTGAAAGAGTTCAATACTGTGGGGCCAGGATATGTAGAGCCTTATATGTAACAGGAAATATGTTGTAATCAATGTGTAATCTAAATGTTAACCAATGTAGTGAAGACGGAACAGGATTTATATGATTAAATTTCCTAGTTAGTACTCGAGCAGCTGCGTTCTGAACAAACTGAAGTTTATTTATAGAGTTACTGAAGCATCCACCAAGAAAAGCGCTAGAATAATCCAACCTTGAGGTTATAAATGCATGAACCAGTTTCTCAGCATCTACAAAAGAGAGGATCAATGTGACTGAATCAAAAGTGACACCTAAGTTTTTTACTGACATACTGGGTGATACCAAACAGCCATCTAGGTTCAGGAAAATGTTGCGAACCTCTCTCTCTCACAGCCTTGGGACCAACTATTAAAACTATTAAACAAAATCATGTAAGAAAGTTATATGACATCTAATCTTTAATTTCCTTTACAAAATCCTAAATATTACTGATTGTGAGGATATCGTTTGGTTTTGCAGAAATGTTTAACTGTGTATCATCTGCATAGCAGTGGAAACTGACATCATATTTACAAATAATTGATTCTGGGATCACATAAAGGGAAAATAGTAGTAGGCCCATCACAGACCCCTGTGGGATGCCATATTTCATTTCTGAGAGTTCAGAGGATAGATTATTTACATGAACACTATGGTGTTTTATAATCTGTTTAGTAGGCTATCATAATCTATAGTATCAAATGCTGCAAAAAGATCCAATAGAATGGGAAACAAAACATCCGTTATCTGAGAACATCAAATACCATAATTAACGCTGTTTCAGTACTATGATCGGGCCTACAGCTTGACTGGAATGTTTCATAAATGTCATTGCTTTGGCAGTAGCTACATGGGTGCTGAGAAACAGCTTTTTTGCAGGATTTTGGAGAGGAAATGTCAGGTGTCGTGCCAGACGTGCGTTTATTCACTACCTGGCAACCTGGCGTGAGCGGTCATGCTGCGAAAATTATTACTAATCAGTCTTGCGTTTTGGATTCAGCCTTGGCCAGCGTTTTAAAAGCGAGTTGCGCTTTTTTTCATCACCGGGTCATCATCTACGGTAAGCCGTTTTTTCCATCCGTCAGCCCCGCGATCGTTATGATTCGCCGCGGCTCACGCTGTTGATATGGGGCATTTAGACAGGGTTTTAGTAGACGCATGGCTTCCATCTTTGCACGCCAGGCACGTCCCGAGGCTGGTGCATATATCCCGCACTTATGCGCACTCAAGGGTGCCTCGCTCTTTTGGTGCCAGAGAAGGTGAGGGACAAATGGTATCCACCCTTTCTTTGTAGAGGAAGGGCAGTGTATGGTCAGGAGATCGGAGGTAACCGATAAAGCTTAGCCTTTCAGCGTAGGGACTGTTAGCTGTAGGTTGAGCGAAACAGATCAGGTGGTATTTGAAAAATTAACTCTCATAGGTTCGTAATAAACTCAGCTGAAGTAGCAGACATAATAACGAGGCAGTAGACAGATTTGATTAGCTACAAAGAGTTCAAAAACTAAGATATAGTGATCAGACATCAGATCACTTTGTGGAAAAACACGAAGGTTATCTATTTCAATACCAAGTGTACAGTATTAGATAATAATCTAAATAATATTAGATCTAAAGTGTGATTACAGTAGTGAGACCATCACATCACATTCTGAATGATATCAATGGATTGTAAAATGGACTCGAAAGTAAGTGAGCCTAGCTCATTGTCAAAGCGAATAATAAAATAACCCACAATTAGTGCCTTATCTGTTGAAATAACTGAGCAGTAAAGAAATTTAGCAAATCCTTGAAAGCAAATAGCAAAATCCTAGCAAATCCATTTTTAACTAGGTTCTCTATCTGCTTTTAGGATTTGTGTTTTGGGTCATATTTATGCATAAATATAGACAATTCTAAAGGGTTCACAAACTTTCAAGCACCAGTGTATGCTGTGCTTCTCAATTTTAAATGAGATCTTGCAAAAAAGTCACACATCTACAGACATTTATATAATATATATTTGAGAAATCATACAGATACTTAAATTTGGAAAATACTACAACAACGCAAATGTCATATGTACACGCCTACAGTGTTTCCGCAGTGTCACGTGCCATGAGCAGACCTGTGTGTGGCACTCCCACACAAAAGTATAACTAGGACTCCCTACAATGTCTGGCACTCTGGCTCCTGGGATACAAGTAACCCTATCTGCTGGTGTTCCTAAAGGGCTGACTAATGTCACATGTCACAGAATAGAGTCACCTATGGCCAAAGTTCTTTTAACAGGCTGCTCAGTGGGTGTATCATTGAACAGGGAAACCCTGTTTGACATGTGAACAAGTAAGAGTGTTGCTCCAGTGGGCTAGCTTTAGGCCTACAACTATGTCGCTGAACCACTACCCAGTTGCCCTGCTGTAAGGGTGCTGCTGGAGCGAGGGCACTAACTAAACCTGTTGTATCCAGCTCTGCTAAGCTAGAAGCTGAACAAGGCTTCTGTAAATTCTCGGGCTGTGCCTCTAAAATGGCAATCTTCTCCATGAGACTAGCTACAAGCTTACATCTATCACAAATTAATCCTATACTAACAATGGAGGAAGAATAGCTAAACATGCCACACTTGGCACAGGAAACAAGTGCAGCAGAGGCCATGTTAAAACAATGAATTTAAAGGTACTTCGGTTCAGGTGGTGGTGTTAGCTACTTATGAAGATGATTCAGCCAGTGTTACTGTACACTCCTCGAAGACTGTAGCCAAAAGATGTATCTGGAAAAATAATTTATCCGAAGTTTAGTAAAAGCAATACTACAAACACACTCACTACACCGGCAGGCTAAATACCTTCTAACTAACAATTAAAATACAATTGACTGGAAGTAGAAAGAAAACAATTCACATGAAAAAAAACATTTGAATACTGAGTGATAAGAAAATTTAGATCAAGAATAATTCCACTAAGGATTAGAACCTACTAACAGTTATACAGAAGCCTTGTGCACACTGTACTGAGAAGAGCGGTCGAGTCAGGGTTGCCAGATCCTCCAAGTTCTCGAATACCCAAGTGGTTCTCCAAGCCTAAGAACTATATGGAACTACTATGTGTAAATAAAATCAAGTCTGTCAAGTACCTGAATGCATTGAAAGACCATGCTATCCTATCAATGGATTCCTTCTTCACTGATGGCATGGGCATATTCCGGGATGACAAAGGTAAGATTCAGCAGGCTCAAATTGTAAAAGTGTGTTTCTCGGAGCATGAGGAACTGTGGTATCTGACGGAGAAGACTAAACAGTCGTTCAATTCTCCTGTAATCAATACAGGAATCTCAGCCAAAAATTAATGCAACCCTGGACAGAAATAAATGTAGTGACATTGCATAATGTTGTTAAAACTATGCCGTGATGAATGCACTTCATAATAAAAAGCTAAAGGTGGTTCAGCATAGTATTAGACATCTGTATTCACATGCAACCTGAAATCAAAGTGCATATTTAGTTCATTTTCTAAAACAAATTTAAATGATATTGTTTCATATGCACCATTAGTATGTATTTATTGTATTGTAATATGCAGAGGTGTAGCATTGTTTTAGGTTTATGTATTTAGGATTATTTAGGGTCTCAGAATTAAACTGACTTGTTATGACTTAATCCATATCAAATGTCCACTGTTAAGTCTTGGATTGAAAAACAGTTGATGCTGTGAAGCCCTCCAAAGCCCTTTGGGCTAGATGGAATATTGGACATGAAATACAAGTATACTTTAAATCAAAATATGTCTACCTCTGGAAATAATCTAAAAATGGACCATCACTGAACTGAACTGAAGGTCACAGAACTTTCTAGCCGAACAATGAGGTTAAAAGCAACTTCAATTAAACATAATATTGAATTTGTCTATAAGACTGGACAGTTGACAAATGATTAAGGCTCTGAACTACCAATCAGAGCCTTATGAGTTCAAATCTTGCCCAGCTGCCACCGTAAGTAGATCCTGAGTCCACAATTCATTAATCTGATGCTTATTGTGTCTAAATGCTGTAAAAAGAAATATGTACGCTTTGTAACATCAAAGAAGAGGCATTGACTTAGCTACTCAGAGGCCTGTAAATTATGCAAAGCAATAAAGTTGCTGGGAAAAAATTGCAAGTTTGCCTGGTAGTGGAGTGGTAGTGCACTGGTCCATTATACAGCATTACTTGCACAATGGTGATCTGCATGCAAGAGTCATCAGAAGAAAACCTTTCTCAGGATCAATCATAATAAGAGAACTGCATGATACACTACATCTAATCACACAAAAGACGATGCACTGCTTGTACGCAACAGGACATTAGAATATTTTAGAACTAGAACTGTTCTGCAAGGAAGAGATGAGAAAAATTCCTAAAGCAAGATTACACACATATAATAATAATAATAATAATAATAATAATAATAATAATAATAATAATAATAATAATAATAATAATAATAATA
>JAVSBU010000070.1:655596-666740 GCA_033118015.1 Loricariichthys derbyi | reverse complement strand
TATAAAATGAAGCAGTACATCAAAAAATTATCTTTTTATTGTTATTTATGATGTAGTTGGCTATCAGTTATTACAAATAAGTTTAGATTAGAAAATTGTGGTTTCGAAAAATGTCCCCATCATATGACGAAGAGCAAATAAGTCCAATGGGAAGACCTCACAAAGATGTAGAGGCATATAAGTGCCTGCGAATTTGTATATACTCTGTGATAGATTGGCACCTGTCTAGGGTCAGTATTCGCCTTGCCCTCCTGCTGGTTACACCACAGCTCCGCTTAACCCTGAACTGGATTAAACAGGTATGAAAATGAAGAAACGCATCACTGTCCCTGATGAGGACAGAAATATGGAATCAAACTAATGTTTATTGCCTGGCACGTGGGCGTGACGCACTATGCACAAACGTTCATACTCCATGAAAAGCTGTTAGCCACACCCCACATAGTACAATGACGTGTTCAGATTCATATCAAAGAGAATTTAACTGCATCAGTTGTTTGTTCCAGGGAACTTTATGTGCAGAGGTCCTTTCTACACATCGGTAAAAAACATGTCTCGACACAAATGCTGCTATAACTGGTTACATTTAGTCCCAGAGATGTGGGTGGCACCCAGAACCGCTTGTAATAAAAAGTGATGCTTGTATTGTCGGTATAAATATATACAGCAATGCTTGAAAGTTTGTGAACCTTTTAGAATTTTCTATATTTCTGTATGAACTAAAACATCATCAGATTGTCAAAAAATTCATAAAAGTAGATAAGAGAGAACCTAGTTAAACAAATGACACAAAAATATTATATTTGTTCATTTATTTATTGAGGAAAATTATCCAATATTGCATATTAGTGAGTAGCAAAAGTATGTGAACCTTTGCTTTCATTATCTGGTGTGATCCCCCTGTGCAGCCATAACTGTAACTAAATGTTTCCAGTAACTGTTGATCAGTCCTTCACACCGGCTTTGAGGAATTTTAGCCCATTGCCCTGTATAGAACAGCTTCAACTCTGGGATGTTGGTGGGTTTCCTCACATTAACTGCTCACTTCAGGTCCTTCCACAACACTGAGATTGGACTAAGGTCAAGACTTTGACTTGGCCATCCCAACATTAACTTTATTCTTTTTTAACCATTCTTTGGTAGAATGACTTATGTGCTTAGGGTCATTGTCTTGCTGCATGACTCACCATTTCTTGAGATTCAGTTCATGGACAGATGTCCTGTCATTTTCCTTCAGAATTCTCTCATATAATTCAGAATTAATTCTTCGATCAGTGATGGCAAGTCGTCCTGGCCGAGATGCAGTAAAACAGGCCCAAACCATGATAATACCACCACCATGTTTTACAGATAGGATGAGGTTCTTATACTGGAATACAGTGTTTCCTTTCTCCAAAAATAACAAATTCTATTTTGGTCTAAGCCGTCCACAAAACATTCATCACGGGACTGTGGTAACCTCGTGATTAAGGTGTTGGACTATGGATCAGAAGGTCCAGGGTTCAAATCCTGCCTCTACCTACCTGCCACTGTTGGGTCCTTGAGCAAGTCCCTTAACCCACAATTGCTTGGATTCTAAGATTCTATCAATTCTAAGTCGCTGGCATCTGCTAAATGCTGTAAATATAACATCCTTTCAACAGATTTCTGTCTTGCACACATGATCTTTAGCAAACTACAGACAAGCAGCAATGTTCTTTTAAGAGAATAGTGGCTTTCTCCTTGCATCCCCTGCCATGCACACCATTGTTATTCAGTGTCCTTCAGATGGTGGACCCATGAACCAATGTGACCAATGTGAGAGGCCTTCAGTTGCTTAGAAGTTACCTTGGGGTACTTTGTGACCTCACCAACTATTACATGCTTTGTTTTGGAGTGATCTTTTTTAGTTGACCACTCTTGGGAAGCGTAACACTGGTCTTGAATTTCCTCCATTTGTACACAATCTGTCTGGCTGTGGATTGGTGGAGCACAACTCTTTAGAGATGGTTTTGTAACCTTTTCCAGACTGATGAGCATCAACAAATCTTTCTGAGGTCTTCAGAAATCTCTTTTGCTCGTGTCATAATACATATACGCGTTGTGAAGACCAGACTGATAGATCCCTGGTCTATAAATAAAACGCACACTTGATTGTCATCCTATGGATTAAAAGCATTTGACTTTAATTTCACTTGCAAATTAACTGTGTTAACTGAATCCTAGAGGTTCACATACTTTTGCCACTCACTATTATGTAATGGATCATTTTCCTAATTGAATAAATTACCAAGGATTATATTTTGTCTCATTTGTTTAACTTGATTCTCTATCTACTTTTAGGACTTTTGTGAAAATGTAATGTTATTTTAGGTCATATTTAGGCAGAAATATAGCAAATTCTAAAGGGTTCATAAATTTAAGCACCAATATACATTATTTGAATGAATTAAAATACACAAACCTGCACAAATAATGCCAGTTTTACTTATGGATGAGATCTCGTTATCAGTGACTCCTACATCTTTCTCATCAAAAAAGTGAATGACTGAAGCACAGTCTCTGGTATATAATGTCATTCTCCTGTATGTAATGGATATGTTATTTTGACACATTTCATGTAATCCACATATGTATGGTGATATGCAAAAGTCTTAGGCTGCCATTAAATTAGATATTCCACAATTTTAGCAATGGTATAATGACCATATATAATTATTTCTCAGTATTTTATTAGCACACAATCAGAAGATACAGGAAATTTGCATGCTGTATTAAAAAAAAAACTGGAAAAAACTTAGCTTCTATAGGCTGCTCAGGCAAGCATTTAGTGTGAACTCCTCTTTCACTTGAGCAATAGCAGCAAATAGCATGCCAAATTCACTTTTCTACACTGAAGAAGTTTTATCAGGAATGGTCTTTTAGAATGGTAGCAGCCAGGAAACTACTTTTTGTAAGGGAAACCGGATGAACAGGATAAGATATGCTAAAGTTCACAAAGACTGTAATAAAGACTGGAAGAGAGTATTTTGGAGTGACAAATCCAAGTTTGAAATGTTTGGGTCCAATCATCAACAATCTGTTAAGTAGGATCATTAAACCATTAATAAACCAAGAAATCTAATGGAGAATTTTGCACAGCACTGCATAATTCTCACTGAATTCTCACACATTCCAATGAATGCAGCTTTATGTGCCAGTCTTAGTATTTAAAAATATAGAACCTTTATTTCTGGGGCACGGTGGGAAAAACTACTGTTCCAAATCCAAAATTTGGTGTAATGGTAAAAGGCATACGCAAATCATCATACTCACCGATACACTGCTCTTCATGCTTTCCATTGTGACTGTGGCGATCCAGCAGCTTAGAGAGGTAAGAATGCCAGGTAGTCGTAACCTGTGTGCAAATAATGTGGACATAATAATATGAGACAAATGGAAACATCATAAATAGTATACTGCACGTTGTTATACCTGTGAATAGAGGGATCTGGCCACATCTAGCTTATCCTGCTTCATGAACACAGCTGCCATCAAGAAATAACCCACTGCTGTCACAACACTGTCCAAGCCAAACTCTTCACTGGCATAGTACACCTATACACAAAGATAAATAACAATACTGCAAAGTCCCCGTTTGCTCACTGATGTGGCGATAAATATACATTTAATGCTACACAGCACAGCAACACAGACAGAGCCTAACATCGTTAGCGAAGTGCAGCAGGGCAGCGGGGTAATTTTCTGTGGCTGTGTGCAGACGGCCCAGAGTTCTGTGTAGCTGATGAAGAACTTTCCCACTGCAGCTTGGCATCTTTATCACTATCCACTCAGCCTGGGAGACACAGCATTCAGCCTCAGACAGACTGCCTAACCCTGAAAATTAAAAACAGGTCAAGAATGTCTTATTATTATGATTTGACCTTGACAGTGGAGCCAAAGCACGTGGGTATTTAATAGTTCTCAGTATGTGAAACGCAGAAACAACCCGGTCCGGTCACCTGACTACCACAGATCCAATCCTCACCCTGAGGAGCATTGTGACCCAGAAACACAACCCTTGTGATACAGAGGTAAATCCAGTGCATACAAGCAGAGACTGGAAACTGCAATGCACAACCTGACATTATGGTTTCAGAACGGACAACGGATGCCAGAAAATCATATGCCTGGACATTTGGGTGTGGGAAACCCACAACACAGTACTATAACCTACCCCTCAACACTAGAGGCAGGTTTTTTTTTTAAATATTTGCTAATTAAACTGCAATTTACAACTTTATTATGCAAGCAATAAAAAATACAAGGTAAATTAGAACGTACAATTAAATCACATTGTGTGACTGTGATATCAAGTTCCCAGTGCTCCTCTTTATTTTCTATAAGCAAAAATATATAAATATGCATAAAAACTAAAGCTAGCAGCTAAAAGCAACTCCACTGACAAGAGACAACTTCAGGCAATTACTTAATTAGTAACAAGTTCAAGCATGAGGCTGTAGCTGTGAAGCTACACAAACCTCTCATCTATACTACTCTCCCCTGCCCTTCTCTCTTCCTCCTGTTTAATACTGGAGGCCCCTCCCCTCTTGGACTTGGTAACTAATCCTTATATAAAAGTCAGAGCAGACAATAAGTATCAATAATCAAATCGCACAACTAAAATACTTCACCTTTATACTCCATTAAATCAATACTTGCCATACATATGCAGTTCATGCATATCACCTAGTTTAAATAAATAACTACATTTCTTTTCTATATTTTCAGATACCTTTAACTAATGTCTCAGCCCCTGGACCCACATAAACTCAGCAGAGATCTGGATCCCCAACCATATGCAGTTAATTCAATATTTCTTCACTTTGCTTCTCTTTTGAGGCTTTGCCCGCTCACAAGATTTTCCCAATGCCAAGCATTTGACTGGTCTTGCTCATTTTTAATATAATTACATTTAAAATATTGACTTGAAAGATACCATGTCAAACTCTGTTAATCCAGTCCTTTGGAAACAAAACATAAATGAATCCTCATCTCACCAGAGGTGGGACATGAACCAGGATGGTCCAACACTGCTAACTAGGGTTGTAACAAACAAATATTTTGAAAGTCGAATAATTTATCAATTACTGACTCAAATAATTGATTATTCAGATTATGAATCATTCAATTAAATAAATCTTATGTAGATATCAGCCTTTTTAGCTTATGGTTGTTTTATGCATTTATTAACTAGGACTCAAGACAACAAAGATGAAAACATTATTCAAAAACTCACTTTTAATTACCATTCCTGCTAACACAAAAGACAAAACTCCAATATAATTTCCCTGTCAAAATTTAAAATCAGTGATGAGCAAAACAGCAGAAATAAAATTTAACAAAACCAAATCTGTAAATTTCCAGCCATAAACATGAGGTCAATTTTAATTCACCAAACCAAGTGAATGTTTGTGCCAAACATGTTCACTATGAACAGTTAAATTTATATGATTTCGTGTAATCCTTCCATTTCAGCGGTATCCCTTCATCCAGCTCTTCTGCATGTTTGTTTACAAATATCTCCTGAATCTGTTTGTTCTGTTTGCTGACTGTTCACAAAGTCACAGAGAACTCAATGCAAACAGAAAACTGTTCTGCTATTTCCACCGAATTTGATGCATCTGTGGACTCAATGTTAAGACAATGTTGCAATGTTTAAAAATGTAAACGTTATTTGGAATGTGAACAGGCTAGTTGTAAATATTAACTAGAGAGGTGCATTTCCTGCAGAAAATGTGAGTGTGATTGCCATGATGCAAGTGGCAGGTCAGGGTGCCCCATGGTCCATGCATGTTCATGTTTCTAGCTCAAAAATTGTCATCTGAAGTTGGCCGTAATGTTAAGTCAATGGGAAATTTTTATTGCGTTTTTGCGCATAGTGTGCGAATGCGACGTGCGATTGCTTAGATGTGTATAAGCAGCAGTCTCCGTAGAATTCTGCAAGTGTCCGTGTTTGTCCCCTGTCGATATCTCGAAAACTGCAGGGTGAGGTAAGTGTCAAAAAATGGCCAAATAACATTGTGTTCAATGGGTTTCCTATGGCCGGAAATTGTGGGCGTGGTAAAAACTGACCAGAGTGCCCGAACATGCCGCAACTTCAATTGCCGGTTCAGGGTGCCCCACGGTCCATGCATGCCGAATTTGATGCTTCTAGCTCAAAAATTGTCAGAGTTATGGCCATCTGAACTTGGCCATAATGTTAAGTCAATGGGAAATTTCTCTCACGTTTTCACGCATAGCACGCGAATGCAACATGCGATTTCTTATCTGTATACAAGCAACTGTCTCCCGAGAATTCTGCACGTTTCGGTGTTTGTCCCATAGGCAATCACACTAATTACCTGCATCGGCATTCCAACTCCATTAAGGATTTAAGAGAAAATGAATTTCAAGAAAGAAAATGTTACAGCTCATACCATTGAAGTAGGACAACTTTTAACATTAACTAACTAGCTAACACAACTAAGTTATCAAGATGAAACTTCTACACTAAGTGAGCTGACGTGTTTGCTTTTCAGATGCTCTAACATGGAGGACGCGAGTCCATGCCAACTAAGGTCAGATTTACAAATTAATAAAATTTAAAACATTTTTAGGGCTTACTAAAGTATTTGTAATGTAATGTATTGTAAAACATACTCTTTATAATACAGTAATACTCACAAAAATAAACAGTAAAATTGTACATCACAGCAAACAGTCATACAAATAAACAGCCTGGTCATGACCTTCCCTCAGTCAATATTTTAATGTTATATATGTAAAAATATACTAGTGGTACGCGGCGTCTGTGTGAGTTACATTATATCCACCTGTTCAGGAAACATTTATTTCATTGAAAAGGTTTACCCAAGTATTTCTTTTGTATTGTTGCAAATGTTCACTGCCAAAGATAGTAATAAATTCATACTATCTGAACTAACTGAACTTTTGTTAAATCATTTCCTTCTTGTGTAACGTACATCATGGTGTCCAATTTTCAAATTTCCCAAATGGCCATAAAAAATAGAAATTTTAAAAATGTAGTCCATATTCAAAAATCTTAAAGCAGGATATGTGTTTCAGATGGATTACAAGCCTTATAAAATGTTTTTTATTGATTGAAAAACAATCGATTAGTTGGACACCTTCTGATGAACATTACGTTTCTACATATTCTACGTTAATAATATTCAAAGAAACTAAAAACTAAAAAATTCAAACCCCATGTCACACTTCTTGTTCCACTAGCATATTTTACATATATAGAAAAAACATGCCATTAAATTAACCACTTCAACAGAGATTAGACCCAGAAAGTATAGCCTCTGAGTTTAAAATATAAATTAAAATGGTGTTTCGCATCTTTTAAAGGCCATAATATTTCATACAACTCTGTAATCTATCCTTCAAGCTCTAGCCTAAAGGCACAAAATAAGCTGACATTAAATTATGTCCGAGCCAGATGCTGAGAGCCAGCTGAGAATTCAAATTATATATAGGGTCAGGATGAGGCTTGTGTGTGCTGGCTCACCCATGTTAGCTTCTGCAAGCAGCAAGTAGGCTGGCACCAGCTGAACAGCATGAGGGCCATGAACCTCTCTGGCACAGCGCAGAGAAAGCTGAGCTGCTGGAAACACCTCCTCGAATTTCCCCTCGAACATCCTGCTCTTGGCTTCAGCAAGACTGAGCTCCATTAGATACTCCTAATGCCGATCAAACACACTGTCCAATCAGAATGCAGCTCTTTGTGTCATTCAGCAGTGGATCAATACAATGCACACACAACTAATTATTCAGAAGAGGCATAGGACGAATGAATGAGTGAATGGAATTAATGTGTACCAGTCTTTCCCGTGTCTGAATATGATGGTGGTCTCTGTCGGCCTGCAAAGAATGATATGGAGCAGGGGATCGTATGGGGATCAGCAGCTGGCATGTTTTCTGGTGGATGCTGTTCCAGTCAGCCTGCTGGTGAGCGACATCACTGTAGGGACACACAAAATGGGACTGCACAATGAACTTGTTAATAAGACTGACACAGGCCTTTGCAGTACTGACAATGCAGCAATATGCAAATTAAGCTGGGAGCATTTCCAACAGTATGGTTTTGTTACAGTGACTTGCAAATTCTTAAGACCTGCACAAGCTTAGCATCATTAAAAAAGTTGACATATCTAGTAATATCATACTGCTCTATACAATCCAATGTCCAAAATAAGATATTCATCCACTGCTTACAGGCAGGCCTACTTAAATATTTTTCTAGGAATTTTACTTTCAAATTACTTAATAAATGCAAAATGCGTATTGACGCTCCAGTGGTTCAATGATAATTTCCAGCTACTGGAAATGTGCATTATGAAACTCAGCAATGGACTGGCCCTGTTCAGGGTGTGACTCTGGTTGCACCAAGCTTTGCTCTGAGATGTTCTCTGGGAATATGTGCTAGAATCTCCTCCAAGGCTGATCATTCATTTTGTTCTCCACTTAACTCTGATCAGGGTCACAGGAAAGCCAGTGCCTAGTTGGAGGGGCAAAGTTCAAAGTTCAAAATCAGGATCGAACCAGGGATGCTACAACTGTAAGGCAACCGCCCTAACCACTGTCCCATCCAAAGATACAGTTGTCTCCCTCCATATATCATTGTAAACAATTATAATTTTAAATACAATCCAAATTCCAATTACATTGAGATGTTGTGTAAAACAAACAGAATAGGATGATTAGCAAATCCTTTTCAATCCATATTCAATTGAATACACTACAAACAAAAGATATGTAATGTTCAAATGGATAAACTTTTTTTTTCTTTACAAATACTCCCTCATTTCGAATTTGCTGCCTGCAACATGTTCCAAAAAAGTTGGGACGGTGGCAATTGAGGGCTAGTAATAAGGTTAAAATATATAAACTACATACCATACCATATATTGTGATGTAATTTCAAACAGGTGATGTCAACAGATAATTATGATCATAATTTGGTACAAAAGCAGCATCCAAAAAAGGCTGAGGCTTTGAAGGGCAGGAGATGGCAAAGGAAACGTGTGAAAAAAATTATCGAAATGTTTATAAACAAGGTGTTTATGAAATGTTTGATGAAATGTTTATAAACAATGGTCAAAGAAAGATTGTAAGGAATTTGCATATTCATCCCTCTACAGTGCATAATAACATTAAACAATCAAAGAAATCTTGAGGAATTAAAGTGCGTGAAGGCCAAAGGCTTAAGCTGAATGCTGTGATCTTTGATCTCTCAGAAAGCACTGCATCAAGAACCACCATTCAACAAAAGCTGATAGAACCACATGGGTAAGGGATTACTTTGGCAAACCTTTATCAAGCACTACAATATGGAGTTACATTCACAAATGCCACTTAAAACTTTACTGTGTAAAAAAGAAGCCTTGGGTTAACCATATCCAGAAGCTCTGTTGAATTCTCTGGGCTCAGAGGCATCTAGGATGGGTCATCACACAGTGGAAATGTGTATTGTGGCCAGATGAATTAGTATTCCAGATCCTTTTTTTTTTTTTTTGAAAAAAATGGATGCCATGTGCTCTAGACCAAAGAGAAAAGGACCATCCAGGCTGTTATCGGCAACAAGTCCAAATGACTCAAAAATATGCGGATGCTTTAGGTCATTTTCAACACATCAGAAGCTTTGCATCACTGAACAACAGTCTATCACTGTTGGATTTCCTTCTTGATAGTTTTATATCCTTTCCATTATTTCTAGTGCAAACATACTGGTTCCTGTAATCAATATGGAAGAATACAAAAAGCAGTAATTACATTTTACTGGTCTCATAGTTAATACTATTAACAAACTTCAGATCATCTAAAACTGCAGCAAGAGGGCTCACAAAATCCTGCTCACGTCACCCCTATTTTCATACTTTTATGGACTATTTGTACTGTTACGTACATGATATTTCTCATTTCTTATAAAGCCCTCCTAACTCAACTATGAACTGATTACTAGGCTGCATGGAAACTTAAATGTCTCATTTTTCTGTAGGAAATGAACAGTTGTGTTTTCACTTTTTTGCTCTTGTAGCTGAATGGAAACAAATCTCTGTAGGCATGTTCCAAATTTTATTGAAAAGCATTCTTAAGACTGTTATGACAAGACAAAGAGGACCATATTCATGCCTGTGGGTTTGGTTGTCAGACAATATAGTGCTTTTATGAATGAGAAGACTTTTTTTTTTTTACTAAAAGAGGCTCTTGAAAAAAAATCAGTGTTTCACCACGTATTAAGCTTCTTTATTACACTTTTGAGACGTGATACACTCCAAAGCTGTGCCTGCTCTTACTGCCAGTGAGGTTTTCTTTCTGTTTTGTTGAAAATGCCAGAAGCTGATTCCCTGGCTGTGAACTCACTCAACCTTCCTCTTAGAAAAGAAAACGTCATTAAATCTGACTAGCTGTTGTTGTGCTGCCATCTGGCGTCCAGCTTATATCCCACAAATACTTGCAATTACCCAAAATCTCTGAGAAAAGTAGCCCTTATTTGGAAACGTATATATAATATACACACTGCTCAAAAAAAATGAAGGGAACAATAAAATAACACATCCTAGATCCTAGCTGTGCTGACAACAAAATCACACAAAAATCATCAATGAAAATCAAATTTATTAACCACACAATTATGAACAATTATTAACACAAAATTAAAGTGGAAAAACACACTACAAGTTGATCCAATTTTCATGTAATGTCCTTAAAACAAGTCAAAATGAGGCTCAGTATTGTGTGTGGCCTCAACGTGAAGTCTGATTTACTTGGACTTACACTGTGTTGCCCTTTATTTTTTTGAGCAGTATAAATATATTTGACTCTCTATTTGCTCTTCGGTTTTATTACCCCTGTGTAAAACGCCTCCTTGTAAACTATAAAATTTGTATTTTGTTATGTAAAATATATTAAAGGATGTATCTAAACAGTTTCAAGAGATAGTATAAACAATTACAGAGTTGAAGGTTTATTCGTTACTATATAATTCAATCAATATGTACTTCTGCGCTATAAAAATGCCTGGTAGAATTGGGACATCACCAATAGGGTGATGTTTGAAAGGCAGTTTTTGTTCTTTTTGGTCATACATCATTAAAACTGTAACAAATGTCATACAA
>JAVSBU010000070.1:638544-655496 GCA_033118015.1 Loricariichthys derbyi | reverse complement strand
GCGGCATTCAACACTATTTACTCGACTCTATCCATTCAGCTTAAGTAGATATGACCACTGGAGGGGACCTTTAAAGTAGTCAGTATACAACTTGTATAGCAGTATAGATTTACTGTCTTCTGAAAATAACAAAACACAGCCATTAATGTCTAAATAGCTGGCAAGGATGGCCGTCGTCCCAGAAGGAAGCCTCTTCTGAAGTGGATGCACCACAAAGCCTACAAACGGTTTTCTGAAGATAAGCAGTCCATGAACATGGATTACTGGAACCATGTCCTGTGTTCTGACAAGACCAAGATAAACTTGTTTGGCTCAAATTGTGTCCAGCATGTGTGGTGGTGAGAATCAAGCAAACTGCCTACAGTCAAACATGATGGCGGTAGAATCATGGTCTGGGGCTGCCTGAGTGCTGCTGGCACTGCGGAGCATCGATACTGTGACATTCTGAAGCAGAGTATGATCCCCTCCCTTCAGAAACTGGGCTGCATGGCAGTTTTCCAACATGATAACGACCCCAAACAGATGTAATGATCTGGCCAAGTATGTCTCCAGACCTAAACCCAATTGAGCACCAATTTGGGCATCCTCAAGCAGAAAGTGGAGCAGCGCAATGTGCCAGGCGCAATTTGGAAATGTTTATTGTGGGGCGTACTCACTTTTGTTGCCAGCTATTTAGACATTACTGGCTGTGTGTTGTTATTTTCAGAAGACAGTAAATCTATACTGCTGTACGTGCTATACTCTGACTACTTTGTTATATCTAAGTTTCATTTCTATAGTGTTGTTCCATGAAAAGATATAATAAAATATTTGCAGAAATATGAGGGGTGTACTCACTTTTAAAATGTTAAAACGTCACGGTTCAAACGTATGTGGAACTAATACCATATTGCTTCATTGTGTTTCTCTCACTGTGGCCTGAGCAGTGTAGGGGACCCCGCTGCACCCCCTGATCCGACCCTGCACCTGCACACAGCTCCCACACCTGACGGTGCAGCGTGTCCCTCTAGCGACGAGGGAGAGAACGAGGAGCGAGAGGAAAGCTTGGACAGATTGGACTGCCATTATTCAGGTTACCATCCACGACCAGCTGCTGTAAGTACATTATGGACTCTTAATTGAAGCTGTAAAATTATTCTTCTAATAGCTCTTCATTTACATTAGTCATCAACAAAGCTTACATTTGTCAATAATGGCTGAAGAATTACACGATTCATTAAAAGCTGTAGAATTAGCCACTAATAGGATTTGTAGAATTGCATTAGTTTCTGTTTGAAGCTATAGCATTATCAGTCACTAAAGAAAATATAGAATTATATTAGTTACTAAGTAGAAGTTGCAGAGTTATAGTAGTTGCTAAGAATTAGCTGTAGAATTAGATCAGTCACCTAACAAAGTTGTAGCATTATATTAGTTTCCAATAGATCTTGTAGAATGACTTTAGGAACTGTAGAATTGCTGTAGTCGCTAATAGAAGTATTACATTTAGTAATTAAAAAGAGCTGTAAAATTATGATCATTAATTATAATAGCAATGGAACTACATCATTCACTAAGTAAACGTGGATTTTTGATAATTGAATTTTAATCTTTGAACATTTGAACTTCTAAAGCATTGGCTTCAATAGTTCCTCTGTTCCACCAGTTCTGCACTTTTGGGAGCCGGCTGTTCGGGAGATACTGTTACTCCTTTGACCGGCGCTGGGACCGAGTCCGATGCACTCTGGCAGTCATGATGGACAAGCACGTCAACTCCCTAATGTGGAAGTGAGTAACCATTTGTTTTATCCATTTTCTAAAGCTGTCTTTGCACACCTAGATTGGGGAATATTTGCCTGATCACCTGTCCAGTTTTTAAAAAGATTTTTTGCTGCATTCAGGTTGCATTTTTGAACCTTCATCATAAACATATGTAACAGATTGTATTGCAGCTGTTGAAAATGTGGTCTTGTACAAGAATGTTTATGGTTATCCAGGTTAGTTGCTAGCAGTCAGGCTATAAAAGTTTGCTTTACAGATTCTTTTGATGCAAATCTACCAATACTTTTTCTCAAGTATGTGGTTTAGGGGTGCCAATAGTTTCCCTGTCATATGTGGTTATTGGTGCCAATACTTTTCCAACTTGTGTGGTTTAGAGGTGAAAATATTTTTTGGGTGTGGTTAGGTGGTGCCGCCAATACTTTTCCCAGTGTGTGGTTAGGGCGTTAAGCCAACTTGTTTGGTTTAGGGGGTGCCAATACCTTATCCAACTTGTTTGGTTTAGAGGGTGCTAATATTTTTTCCAACTTGTCCAAACTTGTCATTTAGGGGGTGCCAATACTTTTCCAAACTTGTCGTTTAGGGGGTGCCAATACCTTTTCTGAACTTGTTTGGTTTAGGGGGTTCCAATACCTTTTCCGAACTTGTTTGGTTTAGGGGGTGCCAATACCTTTTTTTAGCATGTGTGGTTAACAAGTACTTTTCCCAGCATGGTTTAGGGGTTTATTCAACTTGTGTGGATTAGGGGTGCGAATACCTTTTCCGAACTTGTTTGGTTTAGGGGTGCGAATACCTTTTCCGAACTTGTTTGGTTTAGGGGTGCCAATACTTTTCAGAACTTGTTTCGTGTAAAGGGTGCCAATACCTTTTCCAACTTGTATGGTTTAGGGGGTGCCATAACTCCAAACTTGTCATTTAGGGGATGCCAATACTTTTCCGAACTTGTCGTTTAGGGGTTGCCAATACCTTTTCCGAACTTGTTTGGTTTAGGGGTGCCAATACCTTTTTTAGCATGTGTGGTTAACAAGTACTTTTCCCAGCATGGTTAGGGGGTTTATCCAACTTGTGTGGATTAGGGGTGCTAATACTTTTTCCAACTTTTTTGGTTTAGGGAGTTTCAGTACTTTTTCCAGCGTGTGGGGTTTAGAGACTGCCAGTGGTTTTTCCAATTTGAATGGTTTAGGGAGTTCCGATACTTTTTCCAGTTTGTGTGGTTAGGAGGTGCCAATACTTTTATTTTTTTTAGTTTGTGTGGTTTAGGGAGTTTCAGCACTTTTTCCAGCATGTGTGGTTTAGGGGAGTACCAATACTTTTTCCATCATGGGTCGTTAGGAGGTTTATCCAACTTATGTGGATTAGGGGTGCTAAAACTTCTTCCAAGTTGTGTGGTTTAGGAAGTTTCAATACTTTTTCCAGCATGTGTGGTTAGGGAGTGCAAGTACTTTTTCCAATTTGTGAGGTTTACGGAATTTCAGTACTTTTCTATTTATTTGTGTGGCTTAGGGAGTGTCAGTACTTTACTCAGCATTTGTTTAGAGCACCATTACTTTTTCTAATGCATGATTAGACTTGCCAATACTTAAAGTAGGTGTGGTGAAGTCTAATACTAGCACAACTTGGGAATTGGGATCGAGTATCAGCGTTGGGCTAGTCACTTGTCGCATGCAGACGTGACTGGCTATGTCCGAGGGAGGTGAGGCTGATTAGGGGATCAGTCACTGAGGCTCCTAGAGCACGACTGGGCCTGATTCAGGACTGGTGTTCTGTCCTGGACATGATTGCGTCTATGCCCTGTATCCGTTGGGGATAGGTACTGTAGTCCTGGGTCCCTGACCAGGTGCAAGAACCTTTTCATACGTGTTCTTAGGGGTGCCAGTATATTATACATGTAGTCTTTGGTTCTCATTCTGTTGTGGGTTTTTAATTCTCAGGAAAATTCCACTGGCACTGGAGAACTCCTCCTTGTCGGCAGTGACGTCATCTCACCGATCAAGAACAAACTCGCTCTCCTCTTCTTCGGGCTTCCTCAGCCCATCCCCTCCACCACCATATAGCCATTCACATGACAGCAAGCCTGCGCTATCGTATGGGACGACCCTGAACGCCAGGGCTACGTCACAGAGGGCCGGAGAGCAGATCAGCTACAGCGGCGGCCCATCCAGACAAGTGTCTTCGTCCTCACCCCAGATGCCTTCAGCTCACTCGTCCTCGCTGCCCTCCACACCCGGATCCAGCAAACCTGCCAAATCCCGCTCGGGAGCCAAGCACTTCCGGGTCAGGGAGCCTTCGGTGGGTGCGCTAGCTAGCTCCAGTGCTAACAGCAACAGTGGTAGTGTGAGCATGAGTGCTAGCAGTAGCATGATCGGCCCTGGGTCAGCTAAAAAGCGTAAGAACAGCTCGGTACCGAAATACGGCGCAGAGTCCTCGCCTTCTTCCTCGTTTAAGAAGAACTGCACGCTGAACTCGGGCACCTCAGGGAGCAGCTTCCACTCCACGCTAACCTCCTCGCTGCCATCAGGAGCTTTTTCCTCATCCTCTCACAGCGCAAGTGCGAACTGCCCGCCGAGTCGCACCAACTCGCTAGGTGGGCGGCAGGAAGCGGCAGAGCCGATCAAGCGCATGAGCGTGGTGATGAATCGCAGCGACTCGACGCTTTCGCTTGGCCCATTCGTCCACCAGAGTGGAGATCCAGAAATCAGAACGGACACAAAGAAGAGAAAGAGCTCACCGGCTAGCAGCAGCCTCACTAGCGCAGCTAGCTGCACAGGTAATGTTACGTACAAGACCTCTTGCACATTCCCGCACAGCACAGCACTGATTCAGTACTATGTTAACTCCTTTGCTGTTGTACCCCCATTATTTGTGGGGTGCATGTTGTAACGTTTTCTTTACCTTTTTCCAGCATCCACAGGGGGAGGGGGAGGAGCACAAGGGCCCGGCCGGCCAAAAATGGCCAAGTCACCGGCCATCAACAACATTCACAGCAAACACACCCGGCCTATGCCGGGAACTCCAGGGCTTCCCAACAATTCGCTCATACATCAGGTATGAAGGAATTACTTTCCTTTGCTCCAGTCCATTGTGTAATTCACTCTTAGCTGTGAGCTTGCATGTCACAGAATAACACCCCTTTCCTGTCTGCTTCATCCAAAGGCCCGCCCCTGACACAGGTGGGCCGGCACTGGGGGTGCGAAGCGGTGGAGCGGAGCTCCCTTGGCGCCCGTCACGGCACACTGCACGAGGCCTTCTTCTTCTCTTACTCTCAGCTTCCCACAATCCTCAGGGTGGAGAGTGCACTGGGCGGCTCAGTGACGGCGCCAGGCCATGGGAGGACGGCCTACTCTCTGCGGTGTACATGCTTGGTTGTGTGAGATGCCCGGTGGTTATGCGCAAGGGCTGGTACAGTGCCATGACACACTGCACAGCGCTGGAGAGACTCGCAGAACTTCAGGCGCTCTGTGCGAGTGCGTCACTGCGCGAGAAGCGGAATACCGGATTATCGAACTGGTAGCCTGGAAGAAGCAAGTGAGGGAAGTGCACAGGATAAGAGGGCAAAAACCATTTATTAACCAACTTAAACCATTTATTAAGTCTCTCTTGCATTTTAGGAGTAACCGAAAAGGTCTTGTTAAAAAGTTCCAAACGACGAAAGGCTTTAGACCGCTCAAGTCGTCTTCAGGAAGCGTTTAATGTAACTTCAGAGTGTAAGGAACGAAACATTTCACACCTACAGAACCTTTAGTCTTTAAAGCTTAATCGTTTTCAGAGACACGTTTCCACCGAGGCCTGGGAACTCCCCTCTCCCCAATTCCTGTCGGGGGCCTGGCAAGGGTTACTGTTGCAGTGCAGGAGGGGTGATCAGATCCCCATCCACCAAACCCCCGCCCCCATCCCACCACCCCACCACGCAGCATTCTTTCCATTACCTAGAGTCTGTGGTGTCTCCAGCACCTATCCCCAGAGAAACTGGGCACATACATTGAACACCACTCCATCACAGTGCTGACAGGGGTTGCTGTTACAACATCATGATGATCTCATGCCCAGTTTTGCTCCCATAACACCAAGCCAGTCGTGCCTGGTCTCCCTGGAAAGGGTTGCATGGGCTGCAGTGCCTGTCCCTGAAGAAGGTGGGTGTGTTCTAAATGGCATTGCGCTACAGTGCAGTGCCAACAGGGGTGACTGTTGTAGGGAGAGAGGATGATCCCATGCCCATCCTTTGTTCCCTCTGCACAGAGCCAATTGTGCCTGGTCTCCTTGGTCCATGCTGCCTGAGCTCTGATGCATATCCCCAAAGACAGGACACAGGCACAGACCACTACATCACAGTGCCAACAGGGGTCACTGTTGAAGCAGCGGGATGATTCCGTGCCCATCCTATGTTCCTTTAGCATAGAGCCGATTATGCTTGGTCTCCATGGTCTATGTCAGCTAAGCTGTGTTGCATATCCCCAAAGAAGACACGGGTGCACAGGTACAAATATATCACTGTCCCAACAGGGGTCACTGTTGCTGTGACAGGGTGATCCCATGACCAGTCTTCACTTCAGTCGTGCCTGATCTCCTTGGTACGTGCCACCTGAGCTCCAGTGCATATTCCCAAAGCAGACTGTGCACAGGGACCGCTATATCGCGATCCCAGCAGGGGTCGCTGTTGCTGCGACATGATGATCCCATGCCCAATTTTGCGATCAGTCGTTTGTGCACATGCTGCCTGATTAGGCCGAGAGGTACTGCCAAACTTTGTACCTGGAGCCCTGCGTAGGTGGGCTAGCTCATTAAACCACTAGGCAAAGCAAGTGCCATTTTCCGAATTTGATCAAACACAGTCATGTTTCATTGTGGCACAGTGGTTAGATCTGTCGCCTCACGGTTTTGGACTGAATGCTGCCTGTGTGGAGTGGCCTTGCATGTTTCTCCTGTGTCTGTGTGGGATACTCCAGTTTCTTCCCACATTCCGAAAACATGCGTTAGGTCAATTGGCATCTCTAAGACTGCCTGTGTGTGTCCTGTAATGGAATGGATCCCTGGCTATCTTAATTCCAGCTTATGCTGTAACTCTCACAATAACTCCTTGTCCTTCTGAAACGTATTTTAAAACTTGAACAATTCTTTTAACTTCCATAGTGCTAAAGATTGAGCATTGTTCAGTACCTGCCAAACTACATCAGACAGAGCGTCCCACTATAGCTGCACATACATATGCCTGTGGGTATGAGAGCAGATATAAACACACTAAGAGCACTGGGAAATGCTAGAGCTAGCAAGTTTTGGGGCTGGTTGCACCAACAGACTTAGAGGTCCTAACAACTAATCATGTCAAAGCCGAGTGCTCTGGACTTTGTGAGATTGCACATCCAGAACATTATTTAGAGCTCCCTACAGGACCTAGAACATTAAATTCTGTCTTGGGCTATGTTCACACAGCAAATAAGTGACCCAGTTTCCATTTGATTCTCATTAGTGACACAGATTGGCAAAATCGCCCAGACCAAGGGTGGTGAAAATGTGCGGTTTAGATCAGATGAGTGTGCAAAGGTTTAAATAAGAGAAAATTCAGACTTGACTGAACTAAATAAGAGAGGGGCGAATCGGTCGTGTACAAATTACTCACTGCACAACATTGACCCTTGGAATAATTTAACCAAATGAGCCAATGATTCATATACTGACTAGCTGAACTAGGAGTCGAGTACATCATAAGCAAGTGATTCACTGATTCAGCAGCTGACTCTGAATGAGACTGTTCAATTGTTCAAGTTAACCGAATGATTCACTTATTCAAATGCTGACTCACCAAACTGATTATGAAACGGCAATGAATCTTTATTAGTTCTCTGATTCAAATACTGACTTGCTAAACGAGAGGAGCGATTCAATATCATAAGCAAGTGATTTACATGCTGACCCTCTGAATGAGAGAGGATTGAATGTCTTACCTGAACAATTCACTGAGTCAAATACTGTCATAGCCAAGGGATTCACTGATTCAGTCGCATACTGATTTGCTAAACGAGAAGTGTGAAGCTTGATTGTAACTAAAAACACTGACTGAATGAGAGAACTTACTGTTTTCCTCCCACCTTCCAAAGACTTGTGTGCTAGGTTAATTGGTGCTTCTAAAGTGCCCTTAGTGTGTGTGTGCATACCTTCTTCCTGACTTGTGCCCTGTGTCATTAGGCACTGGCTTTGATGTGACCCTGAGTAGGATTAAGGAGATAAAACAATGAATGAATGAGCGAAATACTGACCCTCTGAATAAGTGTGAATCTGTCTTAACTGAATGATTCACTGAGTCAAATACCGTTTTACGAAACGGTACCACATCTAAGTTGTAACAAAACTGGTTCAATCACTGTGTGTCTATATGAAAGAGGAGTGATTCTCTGCCTTAATCATTTTTTTGGTCTAACCCAAAAAAGTTTTACTTATTGAAAAGATATGTGTAATGTGTCCCAATTGAACGATTCACTGAGTCACCCAGCCCACCAGTACCAGCTGTTTCAATCCACTCCAAATGAGTAAGCTCATCAGCAATAAAGTAAAAAGAAAAGATACTGGACAGTAGCTGATATTGATTAATGCAGTGGGTCAATATCTAGGTTTTATTAATTAAACTTGAGTCAAGTTCTGTTTTTGCAACCAGCTACTGAAGCTTCTGAAAGATCTAGATCTACACTATATAATAACACGTACCTTTAAAAACTCAAAGCCAGCATTCATGCAGCCAATAAGGGATAAAAGCTAATGACTTAACTCAATCGATGATCTGTAGTGCTAATTTTTAGTCCATCTAATGTAGCACCACAGAAGTAGAGAACAAATTGTACGGTAAGTCTGTACGAGCCACGGAGGTGAAGGAATGGCAGCAGCCATTGTGTGGAATAACCACTACTTACTTAGGTAGGTTTCTTGTGCAACTCCTAACAAGTATTTCAATATATGGTATATTAAAATAGGGATACCTGATTTCCAAACCCCCCTTCCCCCAAATCAGTAGGACCTGGCAATACATCATCAGAGGCAGTACGTTCAGAGTAGGCCTATTACGAGCGTCGTTTCTCCTCTGATGTCAGTCAGCGAGCGATCGGAGCTGAATCGAGAAAGCATCTTTTCTGAGGCTTTGTTTTCTATCAGATCCGGAACCCTATTTCAGAGAACGTATTTTGTTAATGAATTGTACATACGGAGATGTATTTTTGCACAGCTGTTTTTTCTTACACGTTTTTTGGTACGGCCGAGATCGCTCTTATTTATTCGGCGAAACGGATGCGTTTTAAGATTAGATTCAAGTGGTTCACTGCCAAGTTCATGCAATATGCCTCTTACTAGCAAGATGGAACTTCCTATGTAGTTCTGATAACTGAATGATTCTAATGGAGTGTGGCCACTGTAGTAGATTTGTTTTATTTGTTTGTTCTCTTGTTGATAAACCAGGCTGATCAGTCGCACATTGCAAGAGGATTTCATCCATGTATGGGCTTGTATAAATGTTTTGGCACCCATAACTTGATGTACTCGCACAAGGTGATCTGTACCATGCCTGAGCATGTTTGACCTCCCAAAGTCTTGCTTGAATCCGTGGGCTTGGTCATGGTTCAGTTGGACTCGGGTGTAGTACGCACATAGTGTGATCGCTGACCAGTGCCTGAGTGTGGACCACAACGTCCGCTGCCTCCATACAAATTATGCCTGCAGCACGAGTAACTAAAAATGGCTGCGTTGCACAATAAATAATATTTAACGCATATTTGAGGGCTGTGTGTCAGCGTGCCCAAAACGACTTGGGAAAACAGCCAGGAAATCCATCGTGCTGTGCAAGCCCGTCTTCTCACACTAAATAGTGGCATCGTGATGACGCAAGCATGCTCAGGCACAGAACGTTTAAAGGCAATGTGAGCGCAGGCCAAAAGCAAGTGGAGAGGGGGATAATCATATCATACATTCAAAGCAATTGAGGCACTGCTGGGACTTGATCCCTGGACCTTCTGGTGCACGGTCCAGTAGTTCAACCGCTACAGCAACACAGTTCAGTGAAATTTTACACCAATAACAGTGAAAGGTGCCTATACTTTTGCACACGTACTTCATCCAGAGTATTTTTAAAGTTAGGCCTTGCAGTGTTAAACTGCAGGCACAATTGCATAGCATGTGGCGTGTGCCATAGTTGAGGCTCCCCCTCCACAAGAGCCCCTAGCTTTTCATTGCTCATTTACAAACTCTAGTGTTTGATTGAGCACGTCCAAACCTTTGTACAAGCCTGTAACTAAAGGAGAAAGTACTTTAAAAAGTAAACACTTAAAGCAGACTTTTTTTTTTCTCCACGAGACCATTGCCAAACCCGTTTCCAAAAACACTGCTTTTTGATTTCCGTTCTTTCGCAGCTTTTTAATGACTGAAGCAAAAGGAAAAAAGTGCCTAGTTTCTCGCCGAGCGTTTCAGACTGTTTTACAGCGATCATTCAGATGTTACTTGAGTGTTATGGTTTTAGCTTGCTCTTAAACCTGTCTTTGTGGTCCTTTTCTTCTTTCACATGAAATACAGCTAATGGAAGGACGACATGACATGCATTTCTGTACAAACGCCCTCATCGATATTCTTTAGCCTGTCTGGTTTCAAGGAGCTACATTATTTAATGCAGATGATTCTGTACTCAGTGCAATCATGCAATGTACAATCCAAGCAGTTGGGGGTTAAGGCCATTGCTCAAGGGTCCACTAGTGACAACTTGGCAGAGCTGGTGACTTGGGTACTAAACCTCAGTAGTTTAGGCAGTAGACCCACTTTAGGGCTAGAGCCTACACTGGAATTAATTGGCTTGTTGTTGTGTCGTCTTAGGTTATATACAGTGGTACGTCGGGACTCGTCATTAATTCGTTCCAAAAGTCACATCAAGTACCAAGAGAATTTTTCCGATAAGGAATACTTTTAATTTAATTAATCAGTTAATTGAATTAATATGCCCCTCCCACTTGCAACACTTGCGCTAGGTGCTTGAAAATTTTCTCCTTTGCAGGTCGTAGCTACACCTGCTACTTTCTCCATTTGCTTAACCCTTATTCTTGGTGTTAAAATTTCAGTGTTGAATAGTGTATATACAGTAAATGTACAGTGTGAAAATGAAAAAGGGGGGAAAAAAACAAACAGCCGATTCGTTAGTGGAGATCTGCATCGAGCTGAAACTGATAGCTGACTTTGGCTTTAGAGGGCGTATACGAGTCGCGTGTCTTGACTCATAGGAGTTTCAGTAAGTGCACCTGAACAAGTGGACGAGTACCAGACAGTTTTTTTTTTCTCTCTTCAAAATGCTTTGAGAACCAAATTCAACAGCATGACTGTATTATATTTAGAGTCCATTAAACTACATTTACAGAACCACGGTGGTACCTCAGTACTCAACCACTTCGAAACTCATGGAATTTGGTTCTCAACACATTTTTTAGGAGAAAAATTTGTCACAGCACTCGTCGTTTGACATTCTTCGCTCTTGCTTAAACTTCTGAGTCGACTCGAGCGACTCCATTCAATCATGTTTTCTAGCAATAGCTCTCAATTAGTGCTGTGTCTTTCTTTTTTGGGGCATTTACAGTATTTATAGTGCAAATAAGTCACTATGGGTCCAAAGAAGGTCAGTGAGAACAGCTACCCGAACGAAAAATGTTGAGAACCGCTGAGCAGTACGATGATATCCCACCATGCAACTACAGTAGCAACAGCGGCATGAGCTCGTCAATGCAGTTAGCATTTTGTTTTTCACTTTCAATACAGTATTCAATAAATTTCATGATTGAACACTGTATTATAAAATATGATTTGTGTTAATGATTTAATTCAAATGTTTTAAAACCCGTTTAAGGTCAGCACTGCTACACCAGCGTATACAATATATTAAACTCCTTGGTTCATCATAAATTGACCTCAGGATGGATTTGTTGAATGTATCCCCATTGTAAATCAGGGAGTACCTGTACAATACAGGTCATTAATGCGTATTCCTTATGCAGTGTGGATTGTATGGGGGTCTGGAATGGATTAGTTTTCCTTATAGGAATGATTTGCTCTGTACTTGTCATTTTTGGCACCGAATTACCACTGTACTGTTCAATATAATGGACCAGGCTCTGGTGGCACCAGTTCGTAGCCCACTACAAGTATGACTCAGGTTTGAGTGCTGTTTGTTCTTAAATCGCACAGGCAGAACTGGGTATGTCTGATACTCCAACAGCTACCCCTGGAGTGAACTGGCATCTCGTCCAGTGAATTCTGGCATGAGCTGTAGATCCCCCAGTGATATTACTGATCAGATGGTCCCAGCACTGCCAAGCAGCCACTCTTGGGACCTTGAGGTTAATGCATAATTGCTTGGACTGTCCATTTAAGATAATTATACAGTCACCAGTCATTTATTTAGGCTCTTATCCACCAGACCTAGTGACCCAGGTCCAAGGTCTATGTTGGATTTCCTCCCACATCCCAACAAATTGGTTAAGAACTGGACTGTGGATTTGAGGGTCTGAGGTTCAAATTCCACCTTTGCCAAACTTATGCCTTGCACTGCCAGTTAGGCCCTGGCTCCTCTAATTTAAATTGAATGGCTTAATGAGTTCATACGAATCAGAATTACAGGTGGATCAATGGATCTTTCAGTTTTTCTTCCCTGATCTAAAACAGTTGGTCGATGAGGGCTGTTCCAGTACTGAAGAGCAACGTTAAAGCCAGATCTTACTTTTGACTACTTTGTAAACGTAATGATCATTTTACATATGATCCAGATTACTGTTATGTTTGCTGTCCAGTTGCAGCTCCACTGGTGATGGAAAACCTGTCCTAGATTTAGCTAAGAGAAGCACAGATGTGGAATGTGAATCACAGAACAGCTCAAAGTGTAAACCTAGAAACGGTGTGCGTGTATATGAGTTTTTTCTTGTTTTTTTTTTTAATCTACATAATCAAATCATTTGATCAGCTGGACTTTTGTGTGTTGGCTGCTATGTAATTCGTGAACAAAACATAGTAGGTTAGATTTACGTAATATTTAAAGAAGAGATTGTATAGTCTATTTGTTTTGTAAAAGGTTTTCTGTAAATAAAAAAGTAATTTATACTGTTATTTATAAGAAACGAAGCAAGAGTCTGTTTTTTGTGTGCTGCTGAATGATGAAGTAATCGGTCAAGATTTTCAGAGACGATTTTATTAAGACACTGTACATTAACAATTTCAACCAAAGCAAGAGCAGGGTGTTGGAGCAATCATGATACATGTGAACCTGGAGTTGGAGGACGATGACTACATGTTGATGACCCGAGAGAGCTTCTGCACCCTGTTCAGTAACAGATCTCCCTTCTTTATAGTTTCCTGATACTGCCAGTTTTTACTGTCCGGCCTGAGAGAGAGATACAAGTGGTAAAGATGGGTAAAAGAGAAGAGAGGGAGGTAGAGGAGGTTGAGGGAAGGGGAGGAATAGAACGAGGAGAAAATGGGCAGAATGGCAATGACATAACACATGAGCAAGTTACATTCAGTCGTGTGATATTCAGGCGTTAAGTATGTGTCAAAACCATAAGTCTTCATAGAAATGAAGTTCAGCTTCCAGAAGAGTAGCATGCAAATGGTCTAAGTGCACAATACTGCAGGGACAACCTCATTTTACAAAACGAAATACGAAAATATGAAATCTATACTGGAAAAGAAAAGCAGGTGTAGTTCCAGATCCTACACACACACACAAAATTTGCTGATGAAATGCACTGTCTCACAGCTATGGACGATGTGCCATAAATCTGTTGTGGCAAAATGTGAAACCTTCTGAAGTTTATGCAGTTTAGCTTTTACCTGAATGCTTAAGTAAATAAATTAGATCTGCTTTCCTTTATTTCCATGGTTGTTATTAGTGAGCACCAATTAACATTTTATATTCTAACAGGAGCATGATAGCACAAAACAGGACTTTTAATGTATATCTAATTATTGTTATCGATACAACCCCAGAAGAGAGAGTATTTTTTTGTCCATGTTTTGACACCCCTAATTCCAATCAAGTAATTGCTCAACATTTTGGATGTAATTTAAGTTGGTATATCCAAACTTTTGCTTGAGACTACAGCACAAACCAAGCCTTGCCTCTGTCCCTGTAAACCATGACGGTCTGCGTCAGGTTTTGGCTTGGGCATTAATTAAACAGATTTATCAAACTAAATCCTGTTTTAAAACCTGCAATTTCTAGCGTTGGCCACCAGATGCCGCCAATGTGCATTTAACCAAATTGTCAGCGTGTTCACATGTACACTGTTCCCTCACTCACCGTTCCAGACCCACCAATAAGTGAATTTCCGCGAAGTAGCGACGTTATGCTTATTGTAGTAGTTATACAGTAAGTACATTATTTTAAGTCTTTATAAACTCTTCCCTTACATAACCCTTTAACATTCCCTTAATAACTTTTCCCATGCTGTACATGTACCTTAAAAAAAAAAAAGTCTACTTAAATGTTTATAAAAATGTTTTAAACTCAAACCTAGATACGCAATTTTAAAAATTTGAAATGAGTGCTTACCATTGAATATACGTCCTACAGCTATAATGATAATGAAATAATTACTGAGAAGCTTGCCACTGCCGAACAACCCTTTCAAAATAAAAGACTCCACCTTTACCTAAACGTATAGACATAGACTAGTGTGAAGTCTATACATTTAGGTAAAGGCAGAGTCTTTAATATTGACGTCTGTCATGCAAGTGAATTTAGCCACAATAAGAAAGTGTTTAGGTTAATATTAAATATAGATAACAAATATCAATTAGGTAATTAACCTAAATTAATAAACATTTTAGGTGGTTATTTACACTGTATAATACGTACTACGCATGTGCAAAAATACTTTAACTGGAGTGCCGCAAAACCCCGTGAAACAGCAAAAATACCACGATAAATATTTTGCATTAATATTTTTTGAAAAAGCGAGTCCACAATAAACAAACCATGAAGTAGCGAGGGAACACTGTACTAATAATCCAATAACTGCAGAAAATCAGATTGCATCAGTAATTTGATCACTGAGTTTACATGCACTTAAATGATCAGCTAATGAAAAATTTCCATATTTACCTGACTCAAGCACTAATCGGATTTTTACTTGGCAACCAGCCATTAATTTCACATGATGTGACTGAACTTAAAACCTATTATTTTTGTTCTTTTCATAAATAAGTGTTACATTTTTATATAATTTTTTTAATTACTTCAAGCGCATACTTTGTTTCGGAGTCTCCCTAATAAAGGTTTAGTAACCATTTGGCGATTTCAGGGGTGCCAAATCCTGCAAATTCCAGGCAGACTTGAGCAGAGCAGAAGAGTCAAGGGTCTAAACATTTTGATTTTCAAGGCCATATTCCATAAATTACATGACATATTCAAAACTTTATAATAAAATAAGCTTTGTTTTAATGTTACAGTTTTAAGCATGTTTAAGGTTGGCTGTGCTATGATACAGGCGGTATTAGCCACAGTTTATGATTTATATAAATTAATTACAGATTTACTGAAACGTATCCTCTTTAAGGGATCATCTGTACACTTGATGAACTTTCCCAAAAAACCCGCAAACCCCAACTAGATGATCAATATTTGTAAGCAACGTATTATAAAATTAAGTATTAATCACTTAGAATAAATGGAACTGGCAACTACGATAACCCACCCCCCGTAATCGAGGTTCTGCTATCGTGGATTCTCGCAATCACGGATTATTCTCTGTAACGTAACTATGTTTTTTGCGAAAAAATTCACACAATCGTGGTTTTGTTCAGTGGAACATATGTACATACACATGTACGTACTCCTTATTGGAGGCGGGCTCTCAATGATTGATAGGCAAGTCAGTGCGAACGCACAGCCAATCCAAGCGCAAACACTAAAGGAAGTCAAGGAGATGATAATGGCATGGGATCCTTATCTGGACCGGTCCATTAAGTTTGCCAACGGGACTGAACTTGCTGAAGAAGCAAGCGCTGCAGCTCCCTATCACCATGTTCTTCCAGCCTGCCAAGAAGACGTCCCAAAAACCATGAGAAGATCCCGAATAAAGGGATGACGCATAAGGCTGGCTGTACAAGTACACTAATAATCAAAATCAGTACAGTACAATACTTATAAGTACTTATTAGTTTTATAGAAATGCATGCAAAGTGTGTTAAACCATCTTAAATAAAGCTCAAATTACGACCGTTTTATGACCACACAGTGTGATTAGAACTAAATATGGTGGACCCGAGGGGTGATTCTCATTATTTGCGGAATGAGAACGTTAGGGAAGGTTCTGGTCCCTCACCCCGCGATTATGGGGGGCTTACTGCAGGCACTTCTGCAACAGCTCTATCGGTCATGTGTGCATGCATGCACAGGGTAACAAATGAAGAAAAAAATCATACTATGGATATACATGTGCAGAGCTAAAATGCAGCTCTTTCTGTTGGATTTCTTAATCTGACTTCTAGATGGCGTATGATGTATACATGACCACTCAAATAATCAGAAAACGTCTTAAAACTGATTAGGATTAGACTATTAAGTGCATGTAAACCTTAATCATTTGTTCAACAGTATTGCAAGACAATCAGCTGTTTTTTACCTATTGGTCTCTACAATCTCGTTCACTTTGTCGATCTTGCAGTGCAGACGACCTGCAGCGATGAACCGTGACAGTTCCCTTAATGGAAAAAAGCACATTGAATAAACTTGCTCATTTATCAGAATCCCTGTTCTATATTCTAATATATAACGTTTTAACATACTGGTCGATGAACTCATTGCTGACTCCAAAGGCTTCGGCCATGTACCCCAGAGTGAGCGAGCGGTACGACTCCAACAGCTGACTGTACGCCAAAATCCTCATTTCACGTACGTAGTAGCGGTAGTGAGGTGCGAAGAGCCAGTCCCTTTTCATCTCCTGCTCAACACGGGCTACGGAAAAGCATCACAAACACAGAAAAGGCAACATGGCTGGTTTTAATCTCATTAATAAATGTAACAGGACAAATCATGAAATAATCCAATTTCATTAGAATTTTCCTTAAGTAAATAAAAGAAAAGAAATTTTGATTAACTTATTTTTGTAATGCAGGAGGATGGGTCCCTTTTTGAGTCTTGGTCCTCCCAAGGTTTCTTCCTATTAACATTTAGGGAGTTTTCCTTGCCA
>JAVSBU010000070.1:450973-467349 GCA_033118015.1 Loricariichthys derbyi | reverse complement strand
AAAACAAGGCACTCTTAGTTATTTATAGTGATGTTACACAAGTGTGTCTGTCCTGTTACGTGAATAAATTTATATATATGGCTATCAGTTATTACAAATAATAAGTTTAGATTTGAAATTTCTTGTGGGTTTTTTTGGCCCAATGTCCCCATCATATGACGAAGAGCAAATAATAAGTAATTTACCATGAGCATGTTCACTAATCAGTTTGTAGTACCTGGGTGACAGGGTGAAGTTAATGAGGGTGACCTTGGTGGAGATCTCAGGAGAGTAGTGTGGGTTGGGCAGCTTGGTGGTGATGTACATCTTGAAGTCATCATGGTAGGGAATGAGAGCATCACCCAGCTTCAGTACTGTACTGCCCTGCTGTTTAAAAGTCTGAGCAGCACAATTGGAAGGAGCTATGTCAATTAGAGTGACCGTGACCTCTAGTGGAATGCTGTGAAATTGTCATGGTTGAGCTTGTATTTTTGGCAGGGAATTTTTGTTACCAATTAGCTACCAAGTCATAATATTCCTAATTTTGCACATGCAGAAGACTTAATGACATAGACTAGCCAGCCAAAAGATTAAAACCACCTGGTCAATAGCAACGTTTAGATAGGTGTTACACATCAAATTAACATCCACATAGATGTTCCGTCCCAGGGCTTCCCAACTGGGTCTTGCCCAGAGCATCAGGTAATTCTGACACTTGTGCCCACTGTAAGTGGACAGATGTCAACATGACAATTATTCAAGCACACAACCCCCTACTCAGAATTAAACACTTCTGTAACTTGTACCACAGTAGCACCTCTGTATATTCAAAGCAGTTTCTTTAACACAATAACGAGCCTTGGGTGCACCACTGTCAGTTCTCAACACTGCTTCCTAGACGCTCTCCACAAGGTTTGTAGTTTAGGAGATGCTCTATCTCCATTATTCTGGCCATACTGATTTGTTCCTTTGTTAAAGTCAGTCAGATCTTTACTTCTAAATTTCTCAAACATTCCAACACCTTGTATACCAAAACGACTGTTTCACTTTCTATCTAATGTCCCAGATCTTAATGTGTACTGTTGTAACAAGATGTTATTTGTGATTTGGTCTCTGGTTGATCTATATCTCTCTAATGTGGTAGTTTAATTGTTATATCTTATTAATTGCCAGATTTTAATATATTTTCCTTGCGGTTTCAAATTAGTAAGTGCAATGTTACCTGTCTGAGCAGAACAGGATCAAGCGCAGGATCCAGCTCCTCACCCACGTTCTCCAGGAGACAGGGCTTCCCAAATCGAATGGCGTTCTCAAGACTGCGCAGGAAGTCCCGGTCACTCAACTTCATCACATCCAGTCCATTGTCACGCTCCTAAAAATGTAACCGAGATAGAGACAGAGAGAATTATGTCATTGGTGCTGAAAAACATTACATAAAGGTTTGGGTGTGGGTCATTCTAATCAGCTACCATGTTCTTGATCCACTTGTTGGCTTGGCCCTGAGGATCGATGTATAGAGACCAGCACTGAGAGTACTGACTGATCATTCCATTTTCAACAGAGAGGTTATCATTTGGCAGACCAGCAATCTGTAATTACATGAGTAAACCAAAACATTTGTAATGCGTGATTATAGAAATCATTCGTTACGCTCTGTAACACGTATTTTTGCAACCTGCCAGGAGCGGATCTTGACTTTGTCTCCAAGTGTGTTGATGAGGCTGGGCTCGGACGTGTGAGGAACCTGCTGCTCCTTAAAGCCTCGCAGCCACTCCTCAACCATCGATGCCCGATACTCACCCTAGGGAATACAAAGTCCATTTAATTTTATTGGATGAAAAACTATAAAAATTAAAAATGAAGGGTTTAAAGTTTAAATAGACTAACACTTTAAAAATAGTTTTAATGGTAATATAAATTTGACAATAAACTAACCGTCAACAGATGAGACTAAGAGTGAAACTAAAGCAAACAAAGAACACAGAAAAACAAACTAAAACTCAGACAGTGAACAAACGGCACTTAGGAAACAAAGGCTTGTTGAACCTTGCACAGGAATGCACTCTGAAAGCATGTGGCTTTGCTTGTGTTAATGTGATTAACAAAATGTGAGATAGGTGAGAGTAATCAATACACAGGGCCAAGTCACAGAGAAAGTCTGAGATTAAATCCTGAATGGTACAAACAGAGGCAGCATGTGTGAATGTGTCCATAGACTTACGAACAGAAATAATACGCTCACCAGACAAAAATTAGTGCCCAGTGACTGAAATGTACCTAATAGTTGTACCTATTACAGTTGTGATTCAATTTACCATGGAATGGACATGTTTCTAGTATGTAGGTGACATCAATATTCAGCCACCCTTACATCTAAGAATTGCACAGATCATTGGCTTCTTACTCATTGTTCTAGGTAGTCCCATAGATTTTCACATCTGTGGATTTTGCGGGTCAGTCCAGAGGTGTGACTGCCCCTGAATGTTCACCATGTCAAAAACATTTGCAGCCCTGTGAATGTGAGTATTGTCATCTTGGAATACAGGGATAGGAATGAGCCTAAACCTAAACCAAGCAGCTCAGTGTAGGCACTGTGGTACAAATTTACCATCACAGCCGTAGGACCCATTTCCACAAAATTAAAATATCCCCAGAGCATAGCAAAACCTTGTCCTGGTTGAACCACACCTTGCACACAATCTTCACTGAAGGCTTCCTGAGGCCTTCCAGGAACACGACGTCTAACACATACAAGCAGAAATTAGATCTATCTGACCAGATAACGCATTTCTAATCATGAACAGCCCAGGACAGCTTTTTCGCTTGGTGCCATATGCCCCCCGAGGCCTACCGCGTGGTCGTCTGGTGCCACGACCGGCGTGAATGAATCAACACTGCAGCAGTTACAATAATGCCCCCCGATGTGGCCACCCAGCGCCATGACCGGACCTAAAGGGTCCATGCGGGATAGACACCAGTGACCTGAGGTGGATTGGAAGCTGGGGCACCGCCCCAGGGGCTGTCCCTTTGCCCCCTGCTGTACCTCGCCCCTTCGTCCTCACCAGCCCAACCGAAAGGGCCCGCCGATGGCCACCGGACTTGTCCTTATCGTCTAGTGTGTCCTAGCTCCCGCTAATCCGGGGGTTCAGCCGGTAAGGCTCCTTTTGCTTTTGTTAATTTAACAATTTTTGAGATTTCGGGTATTTGCGTGGGTTTTAACCAATAAATCTACCCTTATTCCGGAAGGTGTCTGCATATGGGTCCTCTCTTTTACATCTCGCCCCCACTCTCATAACAGGAACAGTTTGTTTACAACTTTAGACCGTTGTTTCTAGTAATTTATTTTACTTGCTTTAACTTTTTGGTTAAAAACTTGTACAAGCAAATGTACATTGGTTTGCCTTGTCTACATTTCAAAAATAAAAAGGAATGTACTGTATTGAATGTAAAATCAATAACTGAATGATGAATGAGCAGAGTGTAACGTTACACTGTTATTAATAAAATAATTTCACTATATTAATAATAGACACGAGACACCCTACTGAGACCCCCAGGGTTCTGATATAACTCAGACATTTTGCATGACAGAAAGTGACATAAAGTACAACCATCCCCGACAACATCTGTGCCTGCTCACTGTAAAGGGTCCAAGGTAGGCTATGTATCCTGCAGCTAGCAGCACGTCACCAGCCACGTTATCCACCAGATATTCCAAATGCTGCACCGTCTCACTCCAGCGCAGCTTCTCATCACCAAGGCCTCCGATCAGCTACAACACAATGATTAAAAAGTGTGTAGACTACAAGTTTTTTTTGTCTCCAAGAACAAGGCAGGTGTGTGATTTGAGCTGGTGTCTACAAGTGTGTGTGTGCGATCCTGACAGATCACCTTGTCAGCACGACTCAGTCTGTTCTCACACAGTTGGCACTTGCTGTCGAGGTCGTCACGTTTGGCAAGACACTCATGATATTTGGCTTCCAGTGTAGCAATGCCTTCTTTTACTGCCTCCAACTTCTCTTTGGCCTCCTTCAGAATACGATTTGTTACTGCCAGATCCTCCTGTGCCTCAGCAAGTGCTTTCTACTCACAAACAGAAAGAATTAAAGTATTGCAAACCATTACACAGTTGTAATTCCACTTTCAGAACTATATGGTGAATGAAGTGTGTTATTACCCGTTTGGGTTCCACGGCTTTGGCCACAAAGTGGTAGACATACATAGCACGCACCCACTGGCAGATTGATGTACAAGCCTTGGACACTTTGGCTATGGAAGCTGGCTGAAACTCGTCGTTCTCCATATAAGGCTGCACCAGTTTGATCACTGAGTCAGGGATATTGTCCTGCAATAAATGGAGGTTAAGAGAAAAAATTAATAATAAAACGTTTAACCTCCATTCTCTGTCCTTGGGTTTTGTAAGCAACTACATGGACATGATCCACAATACAGCACCAGAAAGTACAGACTGACCATTCTTCATTACTGACAGGTTAATCGGTGTGTGTGGTGGGTGCAGATACTGACCTTGTCAAACTTGAACAGGCTCTCCAGGAATTTGCCTGGATCCTGCAAAAGACCTTTACCAGGCTCCCAGTAATCATCCACCTTAGTGCCAGGTTTTTCTCCAGGCACCCTCTTGGGTTTGATGCCCTTCATAATGCAGACTGCCTCAATCACAAGCTTTACTCCCTGAGGAGGCCTCTGCATCGCTCTTACCTGTACAACACAATGCACAAATGCAACGCAGACGTAAACAGACACAGGATCAATAAACACGCACAAACAAACAAACACACATGCCATTGACCTTTTTCAAATGAACATTATAAATAAACAAACAGTCCAAAACGATAGCTGACAAAACATGGGGTTTCTAGGTCTAGTTCATTCTCCTATATAGATGTCCCAGACAAAAACAAATTTGTCATTGCTTGAGGATAATCAAACTATAAATAACTATGGGGTGTGCATCGGGATTCATAGATTGAGACGAGGCGGTGCAGTGAATGTCTCGTACGATGTCTGGAAAATGGGTAGCAAAGCAAATAATGATTAGCAAATAGGAGTGATAATAATAATAATAACAATAATAATAATAATAATAATAATAATAATAAGTTAAACTTATATTGCGCCTTTCCCATGCTCAATGACTCTTTACATTAAGTAGAACACTAAATACAATAAATAACATGCAACCCAGACACAATCAAACACAAAATAAGACGCACAGAGCAACACAGACAAACACATCAACAGAGAATGAAAAAAGTCTAAACAAAAGTTCCAAATTGTAAGTGATTGCTTTTGTGTGTGCCAAAGGCCAGAGTGGAAGGAAGTAGCTGAATTTGCAGGTGTGTTGAACCGTGCGATCATATGGGTCTGTAAGCAATAGCAAAAATCTCAGAGCACAGGAAATTGTCATTGTAACTGTGGCTGAAGGACAAAACTGACGGGCATGTTTCAGGGCTTGTGAATAAAAATTGTTTACATGAAAGAATTGAATCAGTGAATTCAAAAAGGCCCAAGTCCAAAAGATACATTTTTGAATTTACCGATTCAATTGCTTCAATAAGTCAGGGCAGGTCCTTCACAACCGATTTCTCAAAGAATGCTCTGCAGGGAACTGCATACAATGGACATATGGAACAGAGTGACAAACAAGAGAAATTTTGCTCACTTCTGCTCATAAAGTGGCTCAGTTAAAGTGAGCGAAAAGACACAAAAATTGAACTTTCTTTTTTTTTTTTTTTTTTTTTCAAGTCGGATATATATAGTGCTTTTTTCCAGAACTCAAAGCACTTTACACTCGCATTATCCATTCATACCATACCTGGTATTTCCATGATTGTAAATGTGTAAATGTGGTAAGATGTATCACATTTCTGCCTGTTTGTGAATAAACTTTTTTGTTTTTTGCAAATATTTGCAAAAACGTTTGGACGGTGGCAATTTAGTGCTAATAATAAGTTTAAAAAAAAACCTATATAAAGATGTGACTTCAATCAGGTGATATCAACAGGTGATTATGATCATGATTTGGTACAAAAGCAGCATCCAAGAAAGACTGAGACTTTGAAGAGCAGGAGATGGAAATGGCAAAGGAAATGTGTGAGAAAATTATTGAAATGTTTAAAAACATTGTAAGGAATTTGCATATTTCAGTCATAACTTTTACTGATTTGGTTTTTTTTGCATTGTCTTGTTGAAAATGGCATGGATGTTCCTGTTAAAGATCTCATCTTGAGTGCAAATGTTGCTCTAAAATCTCAATGTGCTTTTCTGCATTAATGCTGCACTCACATGAGTGTAAATAACCTTTGCCAAGGGCCCTGACCAAACCCCATACCATAACAGACCCTGCCATTTGGACTTGTTACTGATAACAGTCTGGATGGTCCTTTTCGTCTTTGGTCTGGAGCACACGACGTCCATTATTTCCAAAAAGATGTGGAAAACTGATTCATCTGGCCACAATACACATTTCCACTGTGTGATGGTCCATCCTAGATGCTTCTGAGTCTAGAGAAGTCAACAGAGCTTCTGGATATAATTAACATGAGTCTTCTATTTTGCACAATAAAGTTTTAAGTGCCATTTGTGAATGTAATTCCATATTGTGGTGCTTGATAAAGATTTACAAAATATAATCCCTTACTCATGTGGTTCTATCAGCTTTTGCTGAAAGGTGGTTCTTTATGCAGTTCTTTCTGAGCGATCCGAAGATCACAGCATTCACCTTATGCTCATGCCTTTGGCCTTTATGGACTTTAATTCCTCAAAATTCCTTTGATTTTAATGTTATTATGCACTGTAGAGAGAGGAATATGCAAATTCCTTACAAGTTTTCTTTGAGGAACATTGTTTTTAAACATTTCAATAATTTTCTCACACGTTTCATTTGTTATTTCCATCTCCCGCTCTTTAAAGTCTCAGCCTTTCTTGGATGCTGCTTTTGTACTAAATCATGATCATAATCACCTGTTGACATCACTTGCTTGAAATCATGTCATTATATAGGTTTTTTAACCTTATTATTAGCCCAAATTTGCAAAAATATTTGCAAAAAACAATAAAAGTTTATCCATTTGAACATTAAACATCTTGTCTTTGTCGTGTATTCAATTGAATGTGGCTTGAAAAGGATCTGCAAATCATCGCATTCTGTTTTTATTTATGTTTTACACAATGTCCCAACTTCATTGGAATTGGGGTTGTAACATTACTATCCCTGTATTCCAAGATGACAATTTTCACATTTACAGAGCTGCAATCCTTAAGTAACAAATACCTGTAGCCATGTATAATTCAATTCAACAGCCAAACTTACAGTATTTACATAACTAAACACCATTATGTCCTATATTTTATAAAATACTTTTTGTTTTCACCTCTGTGACATCATTTTTGTTGAGGGACTTGAGGCTGGTCAGAGCAGCGTCCAGCGCAGGCAGAGCTTCAGCTAAATCCTTCTGTGCATCTGCTGCAATCTCACCAGCCACTCTGGCCTTCTCAGATGCCTTGGCCTCCTCGGCCTGCACTGACACTCGAGTCTCCTCTGCCACCAATGTGTCTTCCTATAGACGCGCATAGAGATATGCATTCATATGGATACTGAATAAGCATTTGGGTGGATCGTATTGTATTATGAAATAAAAGAGTGAGTGAACTGCCTTAATCTTTTCCATAGTGCTAATAGTGTCTCTGGCAGCTTCTTCCAGGAGCGGGCGCATCGTTTCCAACTCTGCCTGCATCTTACTCACATCCTCAGCTGTGCTCAGGAGCTGAACACACATCACAAAAACAGTCCAAGACAGACAGACATTACTATAATGATGTAAAAAAAAACAACATATTAAGTGCAAAATTCTGACAAAAGAACCAACAGAAAGGTTTTTGCTTTTACCTTGTCCAGACCCGTCTTCATGCGCTCACGAGCCACATGCAGTTCCTGCTTTTTCCGACCAATCAGGGAAGAGAAAATACTGAGAAGCTCAAGGTAGCTCTTTGGCGTAACATAGTTGTAACGTGACAATTCAGCCCGATACTGCTCACACTTCCGAGCCACCATCTGATGGATCTCCACACACATTTCAGTCTGTACACACACAGACCCATAGACACAAAATCAACAAGTGTGTACCTGCACACCATACCTAAGATAGTATACAATAAATGACTGTCAGTGCCAAGAATATGTTTGTTTCTTGTGGTCACTGGTCTACTAAAAAGTCAAAGCAACATTTAATATTTCCTATTTATCAGGTGCACATATCAACACAAACAAAGCCTCACCATGCCCCTAAGGGCAGCAGGGCTGGCCTCCAGCTCGGGCAACTCTTTGAGGAAAGATGCTGCCACTGACTGCAGAGCCTCCTGAGGCCAGGCACTGAACCAGTCAATTGTACAGCAGTTGACTAGAGAGGGGAATTGCCTGAGTCTCGCACGGAACACTTCACCTATCGGACTGCAGGGGGAGACAGATGCATGTCAACTGGCTGTCCACCAAGAGGTATAATACAGTTCCTGGGTTGTTTTATGACATGAGTTCAGTCAGTATGACTTTGTTTATCTCTTCTAACACACCAACTTAAGTCAATTAGTCATTAGTCAATAACAGTTATTTTAAATAAACTGTATTAGATATACTGTATTGGTCCCCACAGGGAAATCTGGTGCATTACAGAAGCAATTATAGCTGATACACAAAACACAAGTAAACATGTACATACAGTGGGCTTGAAAGTTTGTGAAGCCTTTACAATTTTCTATATTTCTGCATAAATATGATCTAAACATCATCAGATTTTCACACAAGTCCTAAAAGTAGATAAAGAGAACACAGTTAAACAAATTAAACAAAACTATTATGCTTGGTCATTTATTTATCGAGGAAAATGATCCAATATTACATATAGTGAGTGGCAAAAGTATGTGAACCTTTGCTTTCAGTGTCTGGTTTGATCCCCAGGTTTGAATGGACATCCTGTTTTATTTGAAGAACAGGGTTCTATCAAAGTCTGCTCTTCACAACACGAGTTTGTGGAAGTGTATCATGACACGAACAAAGGAGATTTCTGAGGACCTCAGAGAAAGAGTTATTGATGCTCATCATCCTGGAAAAGGTTACAAAACCATCTCTAAAGAGTTTGGACTCCACATTCAGACAGATTGTGCACAAATGGAGGAAATTCAAGACCATTGCTACCCTCCCCAGGAGTGGTCAACCAACAAAGGTCTTTCCAAGAGCAAGGCGTGCAATAGTTGGTGAGGTCACAAAGGACCCCAGGGTAACTTCTAAGCAACTGAAGGTCTTTCTTACATTCGTAAAGGTTAAAGGTACCATTTACTGCTCATATCTACTTAAGCTGAATGGGTAGAGTCGAGTAAATAGTGCTGAATGCCGTTGAACATTTTGCCGATTTGTTTTTGTTTAACCTGTTAAAATTTGATCAAGTTGTCACGGAAATTACTGAATATTGCAGATGATTTTCATGCCACGTGACGTCATGTCCTGGAGAAAAAAGATTCATACTGTAGCGACGCGGGGAAAAGAAGGACACTGCTTTGGTCGCGGATAAAGAGTATTCATCTCGAGTGGGGAACACAAATTGGTAAAAATCGTAGTGTGACCTATTTCGCATGGAAAATCTGACCCATCATGAACACTACGTCACGCACGGACCGATTTCCGATCTCATCAGCTTCTCAACGAGAATTTGGTGAGTGGTCTACTTTATTGCACTAAATACCATAAAATTGACTAGTTCAAGCGAGATTTTATTGCTGTGGCACTTAATTAACCCAATCAGATTGAGAACTGACACTCCGATAAGACCACTTCATGGGACCTTTAATGTTCATGAGTCCACCATCAGAAGAACACTGAACAACATGTACTTGGCAGGGTTGCAAGGAGAAAGCCACTGCTCTCCAAAAAGAACATTGCTCCTCATCTGCAGTTAGCTAAAGATTACATGGACAAGTCAGAAGGCTATTGGAAGAATGTTTTGTGGACAAATAAGACCAAAATAGAACTTTTTGGTTTAAAATCAAAGTGTTATGTTTGGATAAAGGAAAACACCGCATTCCAGCATAAGAACCTTATCCCATCTGTGAAACATGGTGGGGGTAGTATCATGATTTGGGCCTGTTTTAATGCATCTAGGTCAAGATGGCTTGCCTTCATTGATGGAACAATGAATTCTGAATTATATCAGAAAATTCTAAAGGAAAATGTCAGGATATCAGTCAATGAACTGAATCTGAAAAAAGAAGGTGGATCATGCAGCAAGACAACGACCCAAAACACAGAAGTCATTCTACCAAAGAATGGTTAAAGAAGAGTAAAGTTAATGTTTTGGGATGGTCGAGAATCTGAAGCGAGCAGTTATGAAACCCACCAACAACCCAGAGTTAAAGGTGTTCTGTATGTAGGATTGGGATAAAATTCTTCCAAGCACTGTTGATCAGTGCAGCACTGATCAACAGTTGCCTAAAAAGTATTTGTGTCTATGGTAATGTCCAGTCAACGTCCTGTTTCACTAAATGTAATGTGTTTGTTCAACAGCGTATACTTGTACAGCATTAATGAGTGTGTTATACTTAATAAACATATGTAACCTCATGCACAGCACAGTGTGGATGTTGCTGCGAACTCTTTTGACATAAGCAGCCATGAGGTTAGCTTTGGTGGGCTGCTGCCCCTGATCATGTACCACAGCCTTCATAGCCGTCATGATTCTCTCCTGCTCATCTCCGCCATACAGGTTCGGCACATCGCCCGAGTTCAGGATGTTATTAATGTCCTCCAGGAACGACTCACTTTTAATCTGAAAACCAACACATGAGAACAGCTTTACAAGTATACTAGCAGATGTTTGTCATCATCACTGCTGAAATGTATTCTCTACCCTGCATGTTCTATTCACATTTTGAAAACGAATGTAACTATAAGAAGTAGCCAGTTATAAAATGTAGCCAGTACTCAGGCCCAGATGATACTACGGTGTTTAAAAACTTCAGCAGCACCTTAAATAAACCAAATAAACAAACAAACAAAATCCTGACAAGGCTGGAAGGCACTACCAGAACTAAAACCAGGGTCACTGATGTAGTGGGACAGCAGAACCACCTAAGCTCATTCATTTGTGGTTCCAAATACACTTAGAATCATATTTGGTTTCGTCAGATGTGGCTGGTTAACTCACAACAACATCAATTTTAGTGAACTCCAGCATGATACCTCAATCTGGAAAATTATTCTAATTATTCTAATACTATTTATTATAATACAACCAGAAAATATAGGACATGTGTATGCTTTTTTTAAATGAAAAAATACCCAGATAAACAGCTTCTACTGGCTACAATAGCAGTATTGTGTGGAAGACCCCCTTGCCCCTCGCTCCTACCACCACCCCCCCCCCTAAAACCTACAATTGAGCAAAAGTGCCATTTAGAATTTTCATCGACTTGTAAAGTTGATCCTTCAAAATTTTGAAGAAGTTTGATCAGGAATTGTCTTTTTAGAAAGATTGCAGCCAAGAAAACTTTTTAATCTGAACAGGATGAAAAGCCTAACATATGCTAAAGCTCACAAAGATTGGAATGAAGATTAGTACAAAAGAGTATTATGGAGTGACAAATCCAATTTTTAATTTCAGATCCAGTCATCGACAATGTGTTACATATGGTCATCACACCATTGCTAAAACAATAAATCCAATGGTGGCCTGAAACTTTTGCCCAGGATGACAAGGATAGAAAGTTAATCTCACCTGTGTGTCCACAAAGAGGAAGGTGATTTGAACATTCTGCAAACCAGCCTTCAACATGATGCTCTTAATATCCTCCTTCCACTCTGGCACACCGTAGTTCTTAGACAGCTCGATCTGGAAGCACTCATACTCACATCTCATATCACAACACACAGAAACAGATGGATCACTCCAGCAAAGCAACACAGCATGGTAAGACATGACTTACAGCACAGTCTACAGCTTGTTTGAAATCATATACCATGATATGACTTATTTATCACTCTATGAACACCTCTTATTCTGGTCAAGGTCATGGGGCTGGAAGAGACCAGAACAGATGCAAGTGCAACCTCATGCACATTTGGCACCCTGGGTCTAGTGGGCCACAGACCCACCCTCATGAGACCAGGATCTGTGAAATTGGGAAGGTTCCTTTAAACACGCAGAATCAGAACAGGACCTGGGCAGCAATACCCCACCAGACCACAACCCTGAGAATGAGATCCTGAGACCTCTCAACCTCACAAAATAATTCAGAGTGGCTGAGCGGTAGTGTGATGGTGCACAGTGCTAAGACCTCCTGGGTCTTATCTCACTTCTCAATTTGAGATTCCTGTCAGTGAGGAGACTTGTCATTGCCAGATTTTGTACTGATTTGCTGGGTTAGGTGAGGGCTTTTATAGTCAGGTCCCAGCTTTCAGGTTGTCTAACAAGCGAGAAGACTGGTCACTGCCAATTCCCATTCTGGTTCTATGTGTTCCTGCTTCCACCTTGCCAGGGACATTGCAAGTTTCTGAGTTCTGCATATTAAAGGGCTGGGTCTGTAGCACGCCATGCCATAAATGGCTGCAGGCCTGATATGCTCTGCAAAGGGCATTGGTCTGTCACAGGATCAGGCAAGAGTTGCTATTGCAGCATCTGGGTATGATCCTCCTGACTAGCTGCTCCTCACTCAGATACAGACAACAATGCCTGTGTGATGTCCAGTCTGTACGATAGCACGTCACTTTATCTTTACGGGGGTTCTGGTATCAGCAGAGAGTACACATGATTTATTGCAGGCACTCAATAATGATATATTAAATTTAAAGATAAATAAAAATCACATGGTAGAGTAGAACAGTGTCATATGACTATTAGCTCTTTTTCAGAAAACCCAGTTTGTGTTCCCAAAGGGCAGAGAAGCTCAGAAGACTGTCTACATATTTCTGAATGTGTCTCAAATTATAATGTGAAAATCATCATATTATATAACTAGAAACGGAGACTAAACTAAAAACATTTGATTCTGAGTAATTTCATCCTCAAACCTGGCACCAAAACCACAGTTAATGTGAGGAATAGGCAGTTTCTAATTTGCTGTGTCATGAGCCTTTCTCCTCCATGTGGGTGCATTAATACGAGTACAGCAGTGCTAATTTGATGCATGTCTGCATTTTGGAGGTGACCACGTGTCTCACACATGGTGCGACAAGACTTTGCCGATAGTATGGAGCTCTTTCATAATTCCGAAAGCTTTAATGGCCAGCACGTGTGGCCATATTATTAGGACTGGTCCTACATACAACTGCAAGTAGTGCTTTGTATAGTCTGTGGCCAGCTAAATGGCGCTAATTGGGTTAAATGTCACGTTTATGGTATCTTTGTAGTCGATGTGATAATTATTTGCAGAATCCTGCACATGCACTGTATGCTTAGATCTGAGGCTTTATAATGAAGCTTTGGTCTCTGTAGTGTAAGCAAGAATGCATCAGCTTTGAAACATCCATACATACATCCATGAAACTGGATGGTACGTGTATGTGTGGTTTAGCTCAGTTTATGAAGTGTTTTACGTGCAGCTGTAGGGGTCCATGTGAAGATAATTGATCCATATGTAGTCGTATAAAATGCATTTGTGTAGTCCACAAAGCAACAGATTAGTAGAAACTGAATGACCAAATAAGCCATCAGAAAATTTATCTGTCAACTAGTTGGTGATAATGGTGTCAAACTAGACAGTAATGAGGATCAACAGTGGCTTTCCCCAGGTGTGACAACAAAACAAATATATTACAGGAATGGAAACAAACTTTACAGTATTCTAGTGGGGATGGTAATAAAATGCCTGGTAATACCACAATAGTGGTAAGAGTATGGTTTTTAACATAGTTGAATACAAAAAATTTGGCAGGCACGTGTTTAGAGAACATCATACAGGGTCTGCAGCCTATCCTGGAACTCCCAGGGTGCAGACGAGTATGTACCCTAAAAGAAGCACCAGTCAATCACAGTGCCTGGGTCACAATGTACTGCCACTGAGTTACTGGTTTTAATTTAGTAAATTAGATCATTTGAACTGAGTACAACCAAGAAACAAGCTGTCTTACATATGTGTGGCAAGTTTGGTGAGGGACTGGCGCCCGCTCCCACCCACTCCTAGTAGCAGGGCATTCCCGAGAGGCTGGCGCAGAACACGAGCGATGCGGCATACGTGCTGAATGGCATCCATGAACAGCACCAGCTTCATCTTGGTAGTGCTAATCTGGTTGTAGTCGTCCATATATTCCTCCATTACCCGGACCAGCTAGAGACATGCAATATGTGGAAAGTGGGAGGGGGTAAAAATGAAAGGTGCAAGGGATAAAACTGCAGTGACTATCCTACTGAAATAACATACATAGATCCCTAACTGTCCCACCTTCTCCCTGTCGTTAATGAGCTGGTACACTTTGTTATTAGTGCCAGGTGTCATAAAGTCTCCAAAGAGGACCGGCTGACAGGGCACCACCTCCTGGAAATTGCAACCGAGCTCCTGGATGCATTCCTGCAGAAGCCGATCAAACCAGTCCCTATCTTCCACGCTCACCAGACGGTCCTGGAACACTCGACAACTCTCATGGTACCACAGCTGCAGGAGCTGGACCCTGTCCTGAGAGTCAGATAGCCATGCTTTCAAGAATCTAGAGGGCTTGTTTTGTTATTACATTTATCCAAACTTACTTACAATTAAGACAAGCATCTTGCTGTTTTATTAAAGCTACAATCATGAGCTGGTAAACCTAAATGAGGTGAAGTATGCAATTGAACTGAAGTCAGTTTGTGAGATAAAATCTTTGTTACAAAGCAATATTACAGAAGGCTCGGCCTAAATAAGGAACAAGACAAAGACGACCAAAATAAGAAATAACACACTCACACCATGCTTATGTCTATCCAAGGCGAGGGGGTTGCCTCGCCTTGTCTTGCCTTCCTCGACAGAAGGGTTTAGACACAGCGAGAATTATTGACAAGGGAGCTGCCAAACAGCGAGATAAAATGAGGTTTACTGCAGCACAGTAAACCTAACTTGTGAACAAGTCTTTATATACCTGTATATTTCCAGTATCAGCCATAAGAATACCCTGGAACACTTTGGAAAGGTCACGCAAGTTGAACGTGTAGTGGGATTTGGCAGGGGTGGGCAGGAGGCCCGTTGTAATAGTGGCGTACACCTTAACGGTGGCATCCACCAATGGCTCATTCAGTGCAATCAGTCCAGGAACCTTTTCTGGAAAATGAAATAGAGATTCAAGTTTATAAAACTACTTCTGATGCCAGCAATCTATATGAGTATGTTACAAAACCCCATTATTGATTATTGATGTAACATTCGGACCCTTAATAACCTGCAAAGGTTTGCTATGGTGCTACTGCAGCATACGCTAGCCCATCCCCAGATTTAACTCCTTACACTTAAGTACCTTACAGCTGGGTCAGGCATCAATCAACCTTGCACTGCAACAGTAAACTTTGTAGAGCCATCCAGTGCATAGCCCTGTCTTTGCCCAACAGCTTTGTGGGATAGTCCCCCAACAACCTCCCAAAAATAACCCCAACTCACCCAACCAACTGCCCAGTATGGTAGAAAAGATATTCTTCTTGCTGGAGTCCTCCATCTCAGTGAAGGAGAGGAAATTGAAGTGACGTGTAAAGCGTGGGCTGATGGGGTTCCTGCCTCCACCAGGAGGACCCATGGCACATGCAAAGTTGATGTCCACCAGATGTTTAAATGTTCCTGGTGAAATATTTGCTGATTGGCAATCATAAAAGGCATCAGGACATATTCAGTTACTTGATTAAACTAATACTAGATGGAGAATGAAATATCATGAGAAAGATTTAACCTCTATCCTCAACAGCAAACACTACAAGTAGAGGTACAGTGGTGCTTGAAAGTTTGTGAACCCTTTAGAATTTTAGAATAAATATGACGTAAAATATCAGTTTTTCGCACAAGTCTCAAAAGTAGATAAAGATAACCTAGATAAACAAATTCGTCAAAAATAATATACTTGGTCATTTATTTATTGAGGAAAATGATCCAATATTACATATTAGTGAGTAACAAAAGTATGTGAACGTCTAAGATTAGCAGTTAATTTGCAAGTGAAATTTGAGTCAGGAGTTTACAGTCAATGGGATGATAATCAGGTGTGAGTGGCACCCTGTTTTATTTAAAGGAATCAGAAATCTATCAAAGCCACTGCTCTCCAAATAGAACACTGCTGCTTGTCTGCAGTTTGCTAAAGATCAAGTGGACAAGGACCCAGCTTAGGGGGCTTCAGGAGCCACCCCCTTGGGGGGGGGGGGGGGTACTGTAACAAGCCCTGC